>JADMNL010000027.1:163050000-163242500 GCA_016271365.2 Neoceratodus forsteri | reverse complement strand
ATATATATATTTATATATACACACACACACACATATGTATTTAAAAAGCATTTCAACCACAAAATGAAGTTAAGTAATTGATAAAAATACATTTTATTTATAGAATAAAGCTAGGTGGTTGATAAATGCATTTTGTTCACAAAAATTAATTAAAAAGTTGACAATAAGAATTTTTTAAAGAATAAAGCTAAGGCTTCATATTCAGAAGGTTAGTGCATCATTAAACATGTTAGAGAGATGCTAATTGGATGTTGCATGATCGGACAGGATGGGGTTCATATTCAGCAGCCTCTGGTATGCAGCTATAATCAGACAATGCAAACCCTCACCCATGAAAATGGTGGATTCCTCTTGAATACAGTGTATAGTAGTATGTTCAGAGGTTTTCAAAGCCCTAAAAAACATCTGTTCCTGACCCACTTTGGCTGTGCATTGGCAGTGGTCTGACAGCAGAGCTGTCAGTCCCTGATAGTGTCCGCTTACCTCCAGTTCCCATACTGACCATATCAAAATAGTTGTCTTCAAGTCGACAGTCTAAACATAGTAAATTGTCATCTCCTGATCCTTGGTAATTCATGGCCCCCACCCCTACCAGGTCACTGTCAAAAAGGAAGGAAAAAAGTCTCCCTGTACACTCACTCAGCACCTACCTCCCCAACTCCTGTTGGCAAACAGCTCATCCCACTGTCCATAAAAGTATAGCCACTGTCATGTCCTCTGATAGGAACAGGCGTAGCCCCTCTGTTCACCACCTCAGCCAGTCACCTGATTGATAGTAGCAAGTGAGCATGTACTGTAGAAACAGGTGTTGCAGCCAAACTGTGGTCCATAATTATTATTTCACCCCCCCATTGAAACCTTCCCTACGAATACAGTCCATGATCCCCATTTTCCCCAGCTGTGATCCCAAGATGTTTTTAAATAAGTTGCACATTGATCCTAAAAGTTTGTTTCTCTTGCTCCGTGTCCAGGTCATGGATATAGAGAACAATCTGGGAGCTAATATTTTCTGATCATCTATCAAATTGAAAGGAAGAATTTTCTGTTCTGTAGAAATTTACATAATTATTAATAACCTTGAGAAGCTTGTCAATAGAAATGATATTTTTAGCCATTTCTTGCTGTCCTCTGTCTTCACTGCTTTCCAGATAAACCACTGAAATCAGGTATTCCATAAACAGACCTAATCTATTCAGTTTTTTGTTCCCTTTCCAAATTCCACTAGCTAGTATTATACTAGACACAATTATCACTGCCTGCCCATTATTATCCATTTATTTTATTTAATTTAAATTTGTGCGTACCAGGATAGCCTCATTAGTGGAAACATCTATTTTTCAAAAAGTTCATGGGGCCTGAGTCACAAGCACAGTCAATACTTACAGTTACATAGTTGCAGAGATCCTTATACCTATGTACTATGACTAGGTTCCTCTCTACCATAGGTATCCCAATTTGCAATGTTATCATGATACATATTATAGGCTATCTTAAAGTGTCATGCAACTCATTTATTTATTTATGACTTTGGTAACTGTGTAAGTGCACTGATCCTGGGGACCGTTTTCCCGGTATGGCCCAGACCACATACAATAGCACAGAGACAGACCAAGGGCCAGATATTCAGAAATGAGCCAAAGGTAGGCGCAAGTCTGGCACAGCACAAATCCAATGAACCATGGCACAATGAGCACCATATTCAGAATTTGTGCAGGCCGAACAGCGCTAGCGCAACGCGGCTGAATATGGCACACTTGCACCATGGCACAACCAGAGGTGCGCCATGGCACAACCAGAGATGCGCTGGCACAACCATGGAAGCGCAGAACAGCACAGCAGCAGAGGGGGGCACAGAAACAGAGAACAGACCCAGGGATGCAGCCAGGGAAGCACAGTGACAGTGGCCACAGGATGCCCCCACCAGCAGGGCACACAGAGGCACTCAGGTACTGGACCCCAGAACACAACTGTGGCATGGACAGCAGGTGACAGGAATGGACAACGGCCAATGCAAGGCTGCCATGGGTGCCACCCCAGAGCCAGTCAGCCAGCTGTGCCCCATGCCACATGACCATGGCAGTCCACCCCCAGGACCATGGAGACAAGCACACACATGCTACACAGGCACACAGGGAGTCCACACACCAGGCACTGAATGGGCCAGGATGCAGGCAGCATGGTGGACCACATGGGATGGGGTGCCCGATGCAAAGCAGAGGTCCCCAACCCAGTGAGCGGACATGACTGGAACAATGACCATAGCTGTGTGCCACCACCACGCACACATCCTTGACTGCCACCTTATGGGCACCCAAAGCACATCCAATGAACCGGGGGATGCTCCCCACCACAATGTGACACACCACAGTACACAGCAGGGAACCATGGTACCACAACATGCGCCGCCCGCCATGCACACACCATGGACAGACACTGGGCCACTGCAGCATGGCTCCACACACCACATGCAAAGAAGACATGGACACAGGCATGTATGTGATAAATACTTTATAAAATAGTGATTAAGGAGGTACAGAAACCAGGGGCAGGGATAGGGTAGGTACCATGAGGGAAGGGAACAGGGAACAGGGACTATACAGCATGAGGGGGACTGTAGGGAAAGGTGCAACAGGGAAAATAGGGCCTATCTACAAAACAGTCAATGGCGGCCCCGTCCGGCAGCTCCACCATGCCTTCTGTCTCACCAATTGCCTTATGGCAACCACCACCTCCAGGATGCTTGACACCATGAGGAGGAGTTGACGCAGCAGTCCTGAAAGCATCCTCCATGGATGTCTGGCCGCTGGATGCCTGACACCTATGGCAAGGGAAAGGACAGGTGGTCAGTGCAATGGCCCAGGGAACCAAGCCCACCCACAGTGCACAATGGTCATCGGGAGCACACACTCCTGGGGAGCGGGGAACAGACACCAGTGGGTGGGGCTAATGCCAGCCATCAACACAGCATACCACGGCATTGCAAAGAGGCGGTTCCCCGCCGCACAACAGCCACATGACCGCACAGTGACAATCACATGGCACACTATACCAGCAGCACCACAGCAACAACGGTGGCAGCCTTGTGCATGCCCACCCCAGCAACAGCCGGCACACGTGTCCAATGGACATGCCACAGTGGCATACACAATGTACAGTGCGACACACACAGCTGTCATGGCACATGGCACAGGTGGCCATGGACGCACCCACTCCCCACTGGCACTGCCCATGTACAGTGATAATGACCATGACATTGCTTACCTGTCCCCTGCAGTGCAGCTGGTGCCAGTTGTCCTCCATCAGGGTGCACTGCCTGGTTGCGGTCTGCCTCTGCCCTGGCCCACCTGCGGTTCTCCAGCCCTGGGAATGGAAAGAAGAAAGGTGGACATCGGTACCTGATCACACCAGCATCCCCCCAACATATAGCCCTCTATGCACAGGGTGTGCCCCTGCCCATCATGTGTCCCGCATGCCAGCACAGCCGCAACACATGCAGCAGCTGGCCATGATGGTCAGTGATGTGCATGATGACAGTGTACCCCACTGCAGGGCATGCCATGCAGGGATGCCACCACCACAGTACAGCACCAGGGCAGACATGCAACATGTCTACACCTACCTGGCTATGGCACTGCACCATGCCTGACATGTGCCTGCAGCCTCTGGAGCCAGTCAGGATCCCACCTCCATAGGTCACCATACTGGTGCCTGCACTGCTACATGGTCCATGAAACTCCAGTCCTCCTTTCCAATGCCATGGCTATGGTGTGCCACAACATGCCCCTGGCCTGCTGCAGGGGCACCTAGCCAAACAGCTGGTTCACATATGGCTGGACACAGGCCAAAAGGCTGATCACCTCCACATAGGACCAATTGTGTGCACAGCGACTGCACCCTTGCACCATGGTCTTGACACGGTGTGGCAGTGAAAATGGTGGGAACATGTGCACGTGGATGCCAGAGGTACAGAATGCATGATAGACTATTGATGAGCACTACAGCGCATCCCAGGGATGCACAGCAGGATGCACAGTGCTGGACCATCACGCAATGATGGGCATGCACACTACGCATGGCCCAGCAGGGTCATTAGGTCATGTAGGTGACCCGTGTGTCAGAAGTCACTGACCATCATGTGCATTATGCATGTGTGCAATAGGGTGCATGGCAGTATGCATGGACATGCACGGAGCCCCCTATGTGCTACATGTGCAGTGCCGATGCATTGCGAAGTCCTTGCATGGTGCACAATTGGAACATTGAACGTGTAGCGCACATGTGTACTGCAGGCATGCACACTGCACATGCACTGGTATTACACCCCAGGCTTGCTCCAGCACAACACCAATGTGCACAGTGTATGTCTGCGATATTCAGATGCCCTATGCAAATGAGCTCATCAGCCAATGCGCGGTGCAGTTGGGTGCATTAGCATATCATTACCGTGGCATGCGTTGCATCTCACAAGCAGCAAGGAATAGCGCAAGCCATGGACTGGTATTGCAACCTTATCAGGTACAGTAAGTGGGGGATGCCGCAGCAACAGACAGGGAGATGCCAGCACTGCAAGGTGGTACAGCCCGGGGCTATGCTGCCGCTGACACACTGTGCTGTCCATGTTTACAGGAGGAAATATATGTCAGGACAGGAAGAGGGTGAGGAGTGTGGCCCTACACAGAAGTGCAGGCCCAACTTCACTAAGGGAGAGACGGATGCCCTATTGAGCAGTGCCATGCGCATACCACAGGACAGGGCTGCCGGATGGAAGGAGGTGGAAGGCTATGTCAACCAGCACAGATGCTACCAGTGGTCAATGCAGGAGTGCCGCAAAAAGGTTGGGACAGACAGCTGGCACATAAAGGAGAAGGTGGTGGCCATCAGAGCATCCCGTAGTGCCACCAGAGGAGGGCCAGCAAACGCACCCACACTGATGCCAACAGAGGAGTTGGTGGCAGCCACTATCCGCCACACCTCAGTGGAGGGTGTGCCTGGAGGGGGCTTCCAGATGGGTGGAAGCCCAGCACTGCATGGTATGTATGTCAGTCATGCACAGGTACTGGCCCAGAGGGTGTGTACACAGGCATGCTGGTGTGCATGCCATTGTCCTGCATGCCATGTGCACATGTGCACACCCACGTGTATGCCACACTGCTGGACCCATATGGCAGCAGCGTATGGGGGGGTACATGTGGGCAATGCGTCACTGACACTCCCTCCTTCTCTTGCAGCACCAACATGCCTCTGTGCAGAAGATGGGGTGCCAGCAGCAGCCCCTGTGGATGGTAGCATGGCCACTGAGGATGAACCGTCAACATCCACCAGCATCCGGGGGCCTGACAGGCCGCGGTTGAGCACCACTGTGCCTGTGGATGTCCTTGGCCTAGGGTCGGACGAGGCCCTGGACGTGTTCCTGCAGGATGCCAGCCTTGGTGTCGTGTTCTCAGGGACACAGATCGAGGTGGGGTCCAACTCCAATGGTGACATCACACTGATCCTGGACAGCATGGGCAATGTTGTGAGGGAGTCACCCCTGCTGCATCACAGGCAGTGTCAAGGCCCAGCATCAGCACAGCTGTCTGCCAGCACTGCTTGTGCAGTGGTGTGCGGTGCCACTGCTGTGCCCTGCATAGGTGGTAGTGCGGCCGTGCAGGCGCAGGGCAGCATAGAGCAGCTGGACAGGAGACAGCAGCAGGCTGCAGATATCCCTTCCCCCTGTAGACCCCACTGTGCAGTGTCAACTAGAGGGGGGGCTGGACAGCAAGGCAGGTCACCTACAGATGATCGGCATCTCATCAAGGAGCAACAGGATGTGGACCCCAACAGAGTGGATGCCATCTAGGATGTAGGCATCCCAGGCTTGCCCAGGGCTGGCCTGTTCGGCCACCTACACACCTCCGTGAGGACATGGTCACGGTCCCATGCTTCTACCCCTGTGGGGCTGTTGGACACAGCCCCTGTGGCTGATGCACAGCCTGCAGCTGCTGATTGGCCCCAGTGTGGTCATCCCCATAGCTGTGGTGGCTGTGGTATAGCGCAGCTGCCCTGAGCTGTATGCTGACCTGCCTGCAGTCTGCTGCTGCTGCTGCCCTGTGTGCACATGGGCAGTGTGTGTCATACTTGTGGTGGCGCGCATGCGTGTCCTGCGTAGGCTGCCTGTGTGTGCACGCCAGGCTGCTGGACCATGTGATGTGGGCATGATAAGGGCAGTCTAGCAGCAGTTGCACCTGTGCAGCGGTGCCATGTATCTGATCCATGCCACATTCCACTGCCTGTGTGGGTGGGTGCGTGTGTGTGTGTGGGTGGGTGCGTGTGTGTGTGTGCGTGCACATGCTTGTGCAGTGTGTGTGTGTGTGTGTAGTTGTGTGCCACTGCCTCCCCTACCCCTGCTTAGTACCACTGTCTGTGCATGCTCCTCACCATGCACGGCCCTGCATGTGTGGTGTGCTGGTCTGTGTGGCCCATGCATGTGTACCACACCACCTACCTGCATTCGCCAAAGTGTTCCTGTGTGACTGTGTCGCGGTGGCGTCATGCCTGCTGCAGGAGTCAAGGGTCCCTCCATCCAGGGGGTAACTGTCCACCCCCCACCGGACCATTGTCTCTGTCATCCCCGCTACTGTCATCCACATCAGTCTCAACAGCTATCCCATGGTCAATGGCCATGTTGTGCAGTATGCAGCAGGCCAGGAATAGGCAACAGGCTTTCGAGGGGCTGTATTGTAGGGCACCGCCTGACCTATCTAGGCAACAGAATCATACCTGCATCATGTCAAAGACATGCTCAATGATGTTGCACGTGCTAGCGTGTGCCTTGTACCGTTTCTCTGCTGGGGACGATGGTTGTTGGTAGGGGGTGGGCAGCCAGGGCCTCAGTGGGTACGCACTGTCACCTGTGTGGAGATTGACATGGTTAGCCCTATGCGATGCTGTACTGTGCCCCTTGCCTGTCCCCGGCACCCACACCACCATGCACACCCTGCTCTCCCCCATCCCCAGGTCTGCTATGCCCATTGCCCCTTGCCCATGCCATACTCACCCACAAAGTGGCCCGTGGGGATGTCCCCATGTTAAAATCTGTGGCACAGCGCAGAGCTGTGCCAGATGAATGTGTCATGTGCGCTCCCAGAATGTGTGGCGCAGACATTGATGATGCACCCCGTGGCATGGCACACCACCTGGCAGTTGATGCTCGGGCTCCCCTTCCTGTTGATATACACCATGCCCTCAGGGCCAGATGACATGCAGATGCCTATATGGGTGCAGTCAATGGCTCCAATCATGCCGGGCATGCATGCCACCCTGTGGAAATCCTGCATATTTGCTGTAATCTTCGCCTGTGTGCTAGAGAAACGCATGACTTCTGATGCACGTCGCAGCAGAGCGTTGAGGAACTGTGTGAGGAGGTGGGACGTGGCCGACTAGGTAATGCCCCTGGTGTCCCCTGTTGGTCATTGGAAGGTGCCCATGGTGAGCAGGCACATGATGGTGGTCACCTTGGTCTCCACAGACATAGCATGGCTCCGTCTGGTGGGTGCCTGCATCTCCTCACTGCACAGGTCACAGAGCTGCCTCAGAATGGCCCTGTTCAGGCAGTACTGGCTCATGATCTCAGTGTAGCTATAGTTCTCAAACGTGATGTGGGCACAATACCACCTGTGTCGGGCATACCGCTGATGGGCCCTTTGTTGGCCATGTAGCTGTTCCTCCTGCCTCCTCACACCCCTCATTACTGCCTCCATCAAGAACAGTGCACTCTCCATCACTCCTTTACTCTGTGTGTCCCCCTGGGCTGTTTGATGCCTATCTGTCTGCCACCCTGGTACATTGTTTGTGTATGTGTGTGTGTCTCTCTCTCTCTCTCTGCTCCTCTTTCCCTCTCCCACTTCACCTCTCTGTCTCTCTCCCTCTATGTTTGTTCTTGTGTCTGTCTGTCTGTCTGTGTGTCTGTCTCTCTCTCTCTCCCCCCCTTGGCATAACCGCTGTCTGTGTGTTTCTGCTCTGTTTTTATAGGAACAAATCTGGTCTTTGCATCTTGGGTTTGCTCTGGACTTGTGCCATGGCTTCCCAGTTGAATATCCCATTGTGCCACATATTCATGGGAATGCCCCTGCACTTGCACGGCATATTTTATAGTTTCGCACTGGTGCAATGGGATTTGCGCTGCACAGCGGCTCCCTCTGAATATCGCTTGGTAGCACATCTCCGTACTTGCACTGGCGCAACTGCTCTGAATATCCAGGCCTATAAGTACAGTACAATGAGCAGTAGGCAAGAAACAATAGGACAAAACAAAAATACAATGTTATATAAAATACAATGTTGCAAAATACAATAAATTCAGATTTACAAATACAATAAATTCAGATTTACAGTAAATGGCAGAGATAACAAGCAATATTCCTAAAAGGAAACATGGACCAATAGATAGGTGAGCAGTCACTGCTGGACGAGGAAGGGGGTTCTCCAGAGATAGAGAGTAGGGGGAGGGAGGGGAAGGGGTGGGGATGTAGGGATAGGAGGGTTAGCATAAAAGGGAGTAGTACCATAGCGTTCTTATGCATCCCATGTGACCTGAGGTATAGACTCATCCCCATTGAAATATGTCCTAATAGTGAAAGAGTTCTGGTTTACTTTGTGCTTGCTTAATCCATAGTATGGACCTGCCTTGCCACATATTTGGGCATCCACTACTTGCACTGGATTTAACCATTCTTGGTTTGATTCTGATGGGGGTTGATAACACATGGGCTGTTTCAACAATTACTGGGGTCACAAATAATTGCTAGGAGTGCAACATTGTTTCTCTTTTTTTTCTTCTTTGTTGTATTCTTCCTTGTTTGTTGACCATTAGCAGTGCCTTCACTCTTCTGTTTCCTATTACTTTTTCCTTTAGTTTTAATACATTTTTTTCATTTACTTCAACCCATCTCAAAGGGGGATCAGGTTCTGATGGTCACCATTAAGAATAATGGCAATCCTTTGGTAGCCCCACTCCACTTCACACCTAGCTCTTCCAAATAGATCCAATACAATCCCCTTCCTTGGGTAGGAGGTTCAGGATCTGAATCGAAACTGGTTTGCCCAACCACCAAAACCTAATGGAGATAACCTCTACTCCTTTGGAATAAACTTCCTCCTACTCTTTGCTCTTTTTCTTCTTCTGCAACCTTTCAGAGCTCTCCGTTTTTTATCTCTCTACACCAGTGGTTAAATGGAAAATGTTTAGGTGGGGACCTTTCTTGTGACATCTTAATTTGTAGGTGGAGAACTACCATCTCTAGGTGGTGGAACTCTGCTATAGTATTCAATCTAGGAATAGACAGAGGTGCAGGAATTCTCATACTATTTTGTAAGAGGTGGTGGAATTGAGTTCCTTTGGATTGTTGCCAAGTTAAACTCTGTTCCACACACACCTGCTTCTGACACTAGTCAGCCTCTTTGACCTACTTCCCTTTATTTCTTGTGTATCTATTTTTCCCTCCCCTTCTTACTCCAGTTTTGCTCCTGCAACCTCTTCTGAGCAGCCGCCAAGCTTCTAGAAGGACTATACAAAATTAGCAAATTTTACTTTCACAGAACTTTTTAGAACTTTCCAAAATTTTGTGAAATCATGTAAAACTTTGTGAATTTATGCCAAATTCCTTATTTGGTCATAATGCAGACATTCTTAAAGGATACCTAAACCCATACATTTAAAAAAAAATATTTTCTAAAATCTGGCTTCATACCCTGTTAAAGGAAAGACTGATGTCTACCTGAATGCTGAAACTGCATTTATTTTATTTGGACACAACGTGTTCCTGGAGAAACAACTCACCAGGAATACATTTGTAGATTTAATGAACTCATGAGGTTACAGTACTGCTTAAAATCAGCCAGCATTTTGAGAAATTGGTCCTCTTCTTTAGGACAATACAGTTGCTAAGAATTACAATTCATAAAATGAAAACAATACATTTTATTCTCTTTTTCTAATAATTGTTCCCACTTCTTTTTCTTAATTTAACAGAACTATAGTAGAAGCCTTATACTAATATACTGATGCATCCATTACTGAATCCCTAGTTGGATAGCTAATGAAAACAAAATCATTCATGTATTACCATTCTTTCTATATAATAGTATACTCTTAAAATGCCCTCATTTAGCCAGCCTGGTGGCTCTGAGGGTTGAGGCACTGGACGCCACACCTCGCGCCACACTGGTGACCCGGGTTTGGGAGCAAGCTCGGGTGCCAGTGGTCGGCAGGGGCTGGATCAGATTGGGCACCCGTTGGACTGCTCTCCTATCATGGGGGGGGGCTCAGGGGTGTCCGGTGCACCAGCAGACCCTGGTGAAGACTGGGGGCACTGTGGTGCAGTAGACAGCATGTAATCACTGTGGCCTGACGTCAGCAGGATTGCTGTGCACTGATCAGGGTGTGCGCCATGCAAGGGAGGAGGGAGGGGGAGGAGCACAGAGACTAAGGGGAAAAAAACCCTTCCAGACGGATAGGTAATGGCTCCTCCAGTGCCAAATGCTGCCACATGCCCAACGCTGGTTCTCCACCACTGCCCCTTCAGTCTCCCCAGGGGATGTAGCCCTCCTGTGTCCTCGGGGAGCTGTAACATCCTTGAAGATGGTGGGGGACACAGCAGGCAATAGAGCAGACATGGCAAGTGAGGCAGCCTGAGAGAGTTCTGGTTGGGAGGTGAGAAAAAGAATTGGAAAAAAAAAGCCCTCATTCTTAATAATGTACTATGCAGAGTGCCTACCTGAACCCACAGCTTGTATATGGCCCCCTCTTCATGCATCACTGCTTTTCTTCAAGGTTTCTGCAAGCAAAAAATATATGCCAACTTCTCCCTATTGCCAGTCTTATTTATGTTTCCAGTTAGTAAACAATAACCCTGCAGCCTTATTTATCCTTTTACAATGTCCCAAATAGTAAAGCTGCTTCCCAAATGACTATTAACATATTCCTTTTAAAGTACTGTCTGAAGCAGAGGATCAATTCCTTGAAACGCTGGCTGGTTTTAAGCAGTATTGTAACCTCCTGAGTTCATTAAATATAAGAATATATTCCTTTTCTTTTAATTTGCGATACTTTGTCGCCTCTCAGGACCAGCCCCCATCAGCCCAGCCCTGCACCCAGCCCCATCACCCACCTCCCACGGACTTACCAAGCCAGAGATATGCTCTGGCTTTCCCCTTCCCAGAGCAGGGCCGCAGGAGGGAGCACAACCAGCCATTTGATATTGGTTTATGGTCCTGGGATGCTTCCATCCAGGGGTTATGCCATGGTTTGCCCCATAGGGCATGGCCATCGGGACAGGGCTCACCCTCTCAGCAGATGCCAGTATACATCTCTGGTGGTGGTGTCACAGGCAGCAGTGTGGGACCTGTGGTGTGAGGTAGGTGGCTCAGCCCAATTTCCCTCCATGTTTGCCATGGGATGCGGGACGTGCAATGATGTCAAAGGCACATACACTGGCATCTGGCCCACCTCTAGTAAGTGTGTATGTGCCCGCAGCTGCTGCCTCTTAGCCTCCACCAGAGGTCAGTCATGCACCAGGCATGCAGCACCCCGAGAATGAGAGCAGAACCTGCAATGCTCTAACCTTCTCCCCCAGCTGGCCCTCTGACTCTTGAGTCTGTTCAAAAACCTGTGAAGGCTATGTGTCCCCAGGAACAGGTTGTGTCTAATAGAGCTTTTCTTGGCATGGGGTCATAATGTCACAAGACATTATGCGCATGCAAAAATAGCACTGCCAATACAGTGTGATTTCTTGCCTATGGCATAAATCCTTTTATTTTGCAGGGGGCTGTACCCCCCAAACCCCCACCACAAGGATTCTCAACTGCGAGGGGGAGTTAATATTGACATCGCACAAAAGTGCGAAAAATAAAAAAAATCATCTTATGTCTGGGACCGGGAATCAAACCTGGTCCTAAACACAGTGCTTGGGTTCCCTACTATCAGTGGTTTACTCCATCAAGCCATGGCAGCTGCTCAGTGGAACCACATCCTGGCAGAGGTCTTATCTCTGCCTGGGATAGTGAGAGAGTGCAATACAGCATACAGCAGTATTCACGGTATTAAACCTCTCGCTCTTCTCTACAGTGCTATTTCAGGTTAGCACTAATGTCATACGCTATTAAGTGTATGACATATTGATCCGGTAGACTTTTCTTCTGGACTCCTCATGGCATGTTTCTATTTTTACAGATGCTGGACTATACTGGACTCCCCGTAAGTTTATTTCATTTGAATAAATGCAGTTTTGCATCATTTAAAATAGGTAAACAGCTTCTTCCAATTCAAGTTTCCCTTATTAAGCTTCTCTAAGATGGCTGTTGATGGGCAACGTGATTAGGTCAATGAGGAGAGGGTGTAATCAGCAGCATGTGCTGTAGTAGGCACAGATGTCATGCAGTAACACAGTGTTCTCACTTCATTTAACTATTTGTTTAAATGGGTAAAAATCATTACTTAACATATGTATTATTCATTCTAATACATACAGTATGTAATGTGATTTTTTTTTTAGTTTGTAGACCACACCACGCCGAAACATATTTTTTTTCACACAGCACACTCCATCCGAATGATCTCCTCCTATGGCATAAGTCTCCTTGCCACTGCCTACTGTCCTAAATGCCCAATATTCCCAACCTCCAGCACCTACCGTATTGTTTAAAAAATACTAGTGGTCTAGTGAGAGAAACACAGAGAGTCACAAAGTTCCCTGCTTCTAATGCCGTTGCAACCGGAGCTCATGATAACACCCCCCATGGCCAATCCCATCTTTAGCATAATCCTCCCCAAAGTGCACAATTATCCAATTGTATCAGTTTAATTTTCAAAAATACCTGGTGGCCTAGTGGGAGAGAGAAAAGCACCCCAAATAAGACTGAAGCAGTTTATGTACTTGCAAAATTACTTTAGACATAAGTATTCCCCAAGTGTAATTCACCCCTGAACCCTAGCCACACCTGGATAAGAGCCTTGACTCAGTTTACCTTTTTCCCAGTCAAAAATTACATAGAAACATAGAACTTGACAGCAGATAAGGACCACAAGGCCCATCCAGTCTGCCCATTGTTAATAAATACATACATAAATAAGTAAATAAAATAAACCTCAGTGCTCTGTTAACTGATCCAGTCCATGCTCATACCGTTCAAGTGCTGGACAGGCCTGACATAAGACTGAGTACACATGTTTTCCATTTCAGAAAGATTTCTTGCTAGATGTAAGGTGAAAAGGAGGCTTCTGTTAAACTAGAAGCTGAGATTAAGACCTTAGTATGAGTGGTGTTATACACTGACAAAGGCTTCTAGCAACTTACTTCTTGACTCTACCAATGTTTTCCTTGGCGTGGATTTCCACTGTTGAGTCATTTTCCATGACTTTGAGTTTCTTAAAGAAAGTGTACCACTGAAGCACCTCAGTGTCACTGGGGATAGGCATACTTTCTTGGTTGCATTGAAAACCCACACAGGCTCCAAACTGTTGTTATTTTAAAACCTGGAGATGGCAAATATTCTTGTATTGAGTATATGGGGACTGCACATTAAAGAGCAGGTACCCGTTTCATTATGTACTTTCACAAAAGTAACATTTCAGCTTTTGAGATACAAAAGAATACCTTTCTTTAGCTGTCAGTTCATCCTTCTTGTTTCTCTAACATGTCTTATAGCCTGTCCAACAAGTCTACCTGAAAATCCCCTCACTGTTCCCAACCAACCTCACAGAGGCTGGACCCGGACTTCAGCAGTTGTTGCAGCTGTGCTTGTGGGTGGGGAGCTGCAACCCGCCACTAACTGGGGGGGAGCAGGGTGGCAGGGCTCAGTGGGCAGGTGGGGAGGGGGGTACCACTGTACCACCAGGGATAATGTAAAATGCTTTTAAATTTACTAATGCCCGCGATCGGGCTGGTAGCGGTCCACTGGACCACCAAGGATATTGGACATGAATTTAAATATCCATATGCCTGTGATCAGGCATTGTGACAATTTGCCACGATGTGCAGGGGGCGTCGGTCCCTGATGGCTGTAGCCTGGCAGGGCGCCAAGCACAAGTCTCAGGGGATCGGCGCATCTGCATGCAAATGGGGCCATAATGACATGCTAATGACCCCATTTGTTCCTTGCATACATTATGGCTCCATCCGCTGAATATCATGGCTTCTGCACCTAGTGTAACCGCACTTGTGCTGGCGTATCCCCCTGCTCCACTCTTTCCACTTGTGCTGGCATAGTGCCACTGCGCCATCCTCAATGTGGGAGGCCAAGTTGCAATACTCAACGGTGCTGACCCATGGCACAGCTCCATTGAATATCACCCAGTCCCTGCCCTGGCGCATCCCAGTTGTGCTGCGCCCTGTCTGCGCCCCTGCCAGGTGCATTTCTGAATATCCCGCCCAGTGAAACTAGTATTACATAATCTAGCATCAAGTAAAGAACAGAACGGCTGCCCAGTAATCGACAAAAAAGACCTACAAGCTAAGGTCATGTAAAAAAGCTTTCAATAGCAAAACTTTAAAAGCAAGAAAAACAAACAGCACTCCAGAGCCACAGACGCACATTTCACAGCTTAAACGATGCTTTTTCAATGTGATACTGGCTCAAAATACTACACACCTTAAATGGATAATGAACTCATTGGCCTATAAACCAATACAATTAATGCAATTAGACCAGAACACACTTGATTCTAATTTGAAAGGTCAGAGAAAACGAAGGTAATATAAATCACTGATTAAATATAATCTGACAGTTTAAATATATCAGCTAAATATCCCTTCTATGTTTGAAGCAACCAGATAAATATATATTTAACAAAAGAGCTAAATATATCACATCAGATAACTGCAACAATAAGTGGAAAACAAACCTAACAGGTGATTAATTTGAAATTGAAGTAATAAAACTAAAAAGATAAAGTAGACAAAATCATATTATATACACTTAACTTGATAACATAAAACATTTGGAACCTAATTTGGAACCTCATTTAAGATAAGGAATAATACTGAACATGGCATTCAAACCTTTATTTCTATGTGCCCCTAACAGACACTGCCATTTACTTTCTGCTTTTAAGATCCTGTTGTTCAAGTCCCCCCCCCCGATACCAAGCGTGATTTTTTCAAGACCTTGAAACTTAAAGGAATGTCCAATTCCCTTTTGTATAATATGCATAGCCAATGCATTTGTGACATCCTTATTAGCAATACTCCTCAAATGTTCTGCTATTCTGTTTTTAAACAATCTTTGAGTTTTACCAACATAAAAGTCCTGACAAGAACACTATGCTAAATATATAACATTAGCTGTAGAGCAACTAATAAAATCACGATTATAATATTCCTTTTTGGTGATAGGATGTTGGAACACAGTACCTGTATGTACATGACAACAAAATGTACAGTTACCGCAACGAAAAGTCCTGCTTGGTAACGTCATATTGTTCTGACTGTTGGGCGACTCAACAAAACTACTAGTCTCCATGTCTGCAATGTTCTGTCCTCTTCTATAAATCAATCTGGGGGGACTGCAACATGTATAACCAGTTTTGGTTCCAATGCAAGAATGTTCCAATGTTTCCAAAGATTCTTGGAGATACCTGAAAAAAATCATGCTCGGTATCGGTGGGGGGAAGGGACTTGAACAACAGGATCTAAAAAGCAGAAAGTAAATGGCAGTGCCTGTTAGGGGCACATAGAAATAAAGGTTTGAATGCCATGTTTAGTATTATTCCTTATCTTAAATGAGGTTCCAAATTAGGTTCCAAATGTTTTTATGTCATCAAGTTAAGTGTATATAATATGATTTTTTCTACTTTATCTTTTTAGTTGTATTACTTCAATTTTTAATCACCTGTTAGATTTGTTTTCCACTTATTGTTGCAGTTATCTGATATGATATATTTAGCTCTTTTGTTAAATATATATTTATCTGGTTGCTTCAAACATAGAAGGGATATTTAGCTGATATATTTAAACTGTCAGATTATATTTAATTAGTGATTTATATTGCCTTCGTTTTCTCTGACCTTTTAAATTAGAATCGAGTGTGTTCTGGTCTAATTGCATTAATTGTATTTGGTTTCTATGCCAATGAGTTCATTATCCATTTAAAGTGTGTAGTATTTTGAACCAGTTTCACATTGAAAAAGCGTTGTCTAAGACATGAAACGTGCATCTGTGGCTCTGGAGTGCTGTTTGTTTTTCTTGCTTTTAAAGTTTTGCTATTGAAAGCTTTTTTACATGACCTTAGCTTGCAGGTCTTTTTTGTCGATTACTGGGCCACCGTTCTGTTCTTTACTTGATGCTTCATTATTTGTTTGGCTCCAGTTTTTTTTTGTCGGTAGCCGCCTTCTTGTGTATATATTACATAATCTACATGTTTAGTAGATCAATAACAGGAGAAAGTAAAAAGAACAACTAGAAAACAAAGCTCAACATATTTGTGTTATATTACAGTGGTTTGGTAGTGCCACTATAGTTAGGGTTGAGCAGGCACTTTAATGATAAACCTCAAAGTTTGCACTTAAATAACTTTGCAACTGTTCAACGGATTTGCATACAATTTTCCATATGCAGTTTCCTGGGTTATAGAAACATAAAAACATAGAAGTTGACAGCAGATAAGGACTGCAAGGCCCATCCAGTCTGTAGATCTCTTGACTTGACAAGTTTTGTTCCAATCAGATGTGCAGATTCTGAGATACGAATAGTGAAAAAAACTTGAAATTCGCCACTTTTTGCTGTTTTTCCACATCGCTCTGCGCACAGATGATGCTGAATTTTGATCTGAAATTTTTATGATAGAAAGAGCTTGGGTCACAGAACAGCCCAGCATTTATTTGGTGAAAAGATATTAATCAGTTCCAAAGTTATATCATTTTTAAAGTCCCACTATTTTCAATGGGATTTTTATTCTCCTGGATAGATTCCTGGAACGAAAAAGGATTTTCCTCTGACAAACAAGGATCCTGTTTCTTGAGGGGGCAATCCTTGTTCACCAAAAAAAAATCCTTTTTTGTGAGCCGCCATCTTGTGTTTTTATTTTTGGCTGAAAAAAAGTGCCCTAACTGTACCAAGGGATGTCTGTTGCAGACACTGAACTGTGTATCTTGCTCATCGGGAGTTGATGAGCAGTTCTTCGTCGTTCCCGACTTCTGTATGCCTCTAGAATTTTTTTTAACTATTTTAATCCTTTTTCGCCCAATTGCTAACTTCCTTTTTTGGCATTCCTTTTTGTCATGGTGAAAAAGGAAATCGGCTGACGTAAAATGATTTCGCCTTTTCCTGACCATATAGTCATGCCAGTAATCCTTTTATGCCAGACAATTTCCTTTTTCATGATGATAAAAAAGGATGGCAAGAAAGGAAATCTGTTGGTGAAAAAGGATTCTTGGCATGACCATCTGGCTGTGGAAAACCTTTGTGTAACATCTGGTCACAAAAAAGAGGGCCATCCGGTCGGGAAAAGGATCCTTGGGATATCTCGTCATGAAAAAAGTGGGCCATCTGTTTGGGAAAAGGATCCTTTTCCACCAGACAGAATTTTTTCTGCCACCATAGCAAAGGTTCCTTAATCACACCACTCAAATTGTTAATAGTAACAGAGTGGTGGTCCTGGGTGATCTTAACCTGAACTGGCTGGGAACAGCCCATGGCTCACTACAATCTCTGATGCTCAGCTACAACTTGCACCAGCTGTTAACAGAACCTACTCATACTGCCCTGTCACAGAAATCGTCAACTCTCATTGACTGGGTACTGGTGAATCGCTTGCAGCACATATACGTATCAGGCATACTAGCTGATACGTTATCTGACCACTCTCCTACTTTCGGCATTTAGTCAGCAGGTGCACCTCCCTCCCCTCCTCCATGTTTTGTTCCCTTCACTGGCTTTGCTAAGCTGGGCATAGACAAATTTCTATCTGATATTTCCAAAATTGAGTGGACTGCCACCCATGCCTCTATGGATGTTGATGAAGCCCTACAAATCTTTCTAAATGAATTTCTTGCTGTTCAGCAGAAGTGTGCCCCACTGGTTACCAGGTGTGTTAGAGGCAAACCAACCAGGTGGCTGCACAAAGACCTGCTTGCAAACTGCATCTCTGGGATAAATGCTGGAAATGCTACAAGCATACTGGACTTCACTCAGATTTTAATACCTATAGAGCTCTTAGGAACTCTTGTAGAAAGATGATTAGGGCTGCTAAGAGCAATTACTGCAAGAACCTGCTCATAAGCTCTGCTGGCGATCCAAAAAAATTCTGGGCACACATAAAGACTTTTCTGGGTACTTCCCAAATGGATATGCAAGGTGATAAGATATTGAATGGAGTACACTGTAATAACCCTGATACAATAGCAAACTCTTTAACCATATGTTCTCAGATTTAACACAGTACACTTTTCTCTTCCAACAATCTGCTGTATACTCTCTGACCCTTACTACTGACCAGCTAAACACTGCCACTGATCCACCTAATGAGCTTCCAAACTCTCCTCCTTTTTATTTCAAGGCCATTACTAGACATGATGTTTCAATATCACTAAAATCCATTTCAGACAACACTAGTACGGGCTCTGACTCCCTTGAACTACTACTCCTTAAGCTCGCCGCTTCCCTTCTAGCCTTGCCACTAACTAACATTTATACACTGTCCCTCTGTTGTAGCAAGGTCTCAGATATATGGAAAATTGCTCAAATTACTCCAGTTTTCAAAAAGGGAGATCCGAAGGTTATCACTAATTACAGGCCCATTGCCATTCTCTCGGTCCTCAGTAAAATATTGGAGAAACTTGTTGCCTCTCAAACAACTGCCCATCTAACCAAATATAACCGTCTCTCTGAAACACAGCATGGATTCAGGAAAGGACACAGCACATCAACAGCCCTCCTTAAACTCACAACTGACATTCTGTCAAACATGGATGGTGGTCTACTTACTGGTGTTGTCTTTATTGACCTTATGAAGGCCTTCGATCTCGTTGATCACCCACTGCTCCTAATCACACTTCGTAAACTTAGTTTCTCATTTCCTGTTGTCGAATGGTTTAGGAGCTACCTGTTAAATAGGTCCCAAATGGTTAAATACACCTCCCTATCTGGAAGCACCACCATCAATATTGGGGTTCCTCATGGATCCATTCTGGGTCCACTACTCTTCTCACTTTTCATAGACAATATTACAGATGCTCTCAAATCATGTTCATCAATTCTGTATGTGGATGATCTGGTCCCCTACTCCAGCTCCTTGAATGTAGGGTGCATCAACTCATCCTTGTCCACTGATCTCAAAAATGTGAAACACTGGCTATCTAACCATAAGCTGGTACTGAACACAAAAAAGACAAAGGCCATGCTTCTAGGCTCAGTCCAAAAGCTTAAAGCTCATTCTACGGTCCTGCAGGTAATTGTTTTAGGAGGCTCGCCTATCAAATGTATAATGTCCTTCAATCACTTGGGGGTCCTTCTTGACCAATCCCTTGACTTTAACTTGCACATTCATTCTGCCTACAAAACTGTAAATTCGAAACTGGGAGTTGCTTACAAGAGTAGCTATATACTAACACCTTCTGCAAAGCTGGCTATTGCTAGGTGTATCTTGCTCTCTGCCCTTACCTATGGTGCCCCATCTTTGCTGCAGCACATAAGTCTTCCCTCCATAAACTGGATGTAATGTACAACAACATATGTAGAAATGCCTCCTCATCTCCTCGCCTTATGCACCACTGTCAACTCTACAAGCACTTAAAAAGGTTCTCTCCCTCAGCTAACAGGAAATATGCTGTGTGCTCACTTGCTGATTCTGTTCTTCAACAGAATACACTATCCTCACTTGCTACACTGCTTGTTCCCCAAAACTCCTACCACGGCCTGCGTTCAGCTGATCAAGCCTTACTTCACTTACCAAGGTGTCATACTTCTAAAGGCACTGCCGCTTTCCAACATTCTGCCCCTCAGATCTGGAACTCTCTCCCCCTTAGACCTGTGGCTGAGAATGTCTCATCTCTGCTTCAAAACTGAGCTGAGGTGATATTTATCTCTGACTGACACCTGCACTTGTTTTGGCCACACATGATTACCCTTATCCCTATCTTTTCTCCCTCTCTTCTTATATTCCTTATACATTTTCTCTACTCCTCGCCTATTTTTTCCTTTTAACCTACCCTATTCTTTCTACCTATAGCTTTCACATGGTATAATCCTTACACCTCGAATGCTACTGCTGACTTCATTACTTATATTCTGTTCAACTGGTCCTCTCTAACCTTGTTGTATATTTTACTTTTTGCCCTATGTTCCATTGCTTTGTCTAATTCTTTTTCCAGTCGTTTATGTTATAAGTGCCCAGCTCTTATGTAATATGCAATATTATTCCTATGTATTATCTGGTGACATTGTGTGTAACCCTTCATCTATAGGTACTGTAATTGCTCTCAAGAATTGTTAACAGTTTGTATTTACTTGTACTCTCCCGGGTCATGCATGAAAATAGTCAATTTTGTCTAGCACACTTACCCGGCAAACAAAAACTAAACAAAAAAAGGCACCTAGCTTCACCTGAGCTCTTTTCTTCTAGGTTTGCTTGTAAGGACAGAACAAGGAACATTATTAGAGCAAGGAAAAAAATTAAGGCTTCTTTTGACTAGGCAGATTTACTGTGTGCTATTATTTTCTTTTGTGCTCACACTGGTTGTTACTGTTTGTTGCTAACATTTTACTCCTTTATTGTTCTCTGATTCAAATTGCTGTTGCAGGGTATACTTTATGTTGCATTTTTACAGGGTGTGCCTACAGGTTTGTGCTTACAGACTACTGCTGTAATCTTCTCTGATTCAAATTGTTTTTTGCAAGGTATAGCTTCAGTTACTGCTTTATTTTTTCTCTGTAGCTAAGTGTTTTTACAGGGTATATCTTCTGTGAAATTATTACAGGTGATGCTTACACTTTTGTGATTTGTTATCTATCGTTAGGCCAAGCAAAATTACTGTTTGCTATTATTTTATTTTGTTTGCTGAAAGGTTTTTGGTTTGGTCTCAGAAATGTTGCAGTCTCCTTCTCACACTGAAGAAACTAACTGCTTTCCTCCCACAGCTCTTCCAGGGGATTAGGTGTGTAACTGGGGGGGGGGTGGAGCTGACAAACTCTTAATAACTGCCAACAGAAGGAAGTGTTAAAAGGTTATGCCAGTTGATGTTTTTGAGGTGGAAGACTAGGTTTGCTGGCAAAGGCACCTAGCTTCACCTGAGCTCTTTTCTTCTAGGTCTGTTTTCAAGGACAGAGCAAGGAACATTATCAGAACAAGGAAAAAGATTGGGCTTCTTTTGGCTAGGCAGATTTACTGTATGTTATTATTTTATTTTGTACTCACAGTGTTTGTTACTGTTTGTTGCCAACATTTTACTGCTTTATTGTTCTCTGATTCAGACTGCTGCTGCAGGGTATACTTTCAGCTGTATTATTACAGGTTGTGCCTACGGGTTTGTGCTTACTGCTGTGATCTTCTCTGATTCAAATTGTTTTTTTTTTGCAAGGTTTATCTTCTGTTACTGCTTATTTTTCTCTGTAGCAAACTGTTTTTTACAGGGTATATCTTCTGTGAAGTTATTACAGGTGGTGCATTACGGGTTTTACAGTTTTATCTATCATTAGGCTAAGCTTTCAGGGCTACTGCATTTGTTGTTGGTTGATTGCTTCTGCACTTATCTCCTTGTTTCTTTCATCTGTGGTTCTTCTTTTTCAGCAGGGGAAGGGCCAAGCCACCCAACCCCATCTCCAACCACCCCACACTAAACTCCTTTTATAGAGTAGCACAGTCAATGACATCCAGCTCCCCATGCAGCTGCTCCCGTGATCCTCAGGGATTCACTCCCTGTCCCTTCAAGCCCTAGCACAAGACAGGCACCTTGTGTCCCTCCCTCTCCCCTCCCTTCTCCATTTCTACCCTCCTAAAAATGAAGTCCCCCACCAGGAGTTGTTTTCTTTCCCTGTGGGGTCCCATGCCACCCTCCTGGAGGAGCTTGGGGTTGAGCCATCAGAGCTGCTGCCCTTGAGAGGGTTAAGAGCCAAGAGAGCCTTGAGGGTTCCAGCAAGAGTGATAGAAGTGAAGGAGATGGGGAGAGATGGGTTAGTGGAATGGGGTGGGGTAAGGGTAGGGGAGGTGGGACGGAGGAGAGAAGGGAGGAGACACAGGAGGTGAAGAATGAGTTGAACTCTGAAGCAACAGAGAGAGGGTCAGACATGGTGATGTCCCCTCCTTGAGGACTGGGAAGAAGGAATGGGTTGGGGGAAAAGAGGGCATAGATGACCTTCCAGAACTTGGAGGGTTAATTAATGTTGTTCTGGAAGGTGGAGAAAATTACTCAGCCTTGGAAAGCCTAGTGGCTCTGGTACAAGTATTATGAAGGGCTCGGTACTTGAGTAAGTCATCAAGGGAGACAGAAGACTTATGTACCTTCCAGACAAGATCACATGCTCATGGGCAGGCCAGTAATTTTGTTGAGGTCTAAGGTAGGTGGGAACCATAGACTCTGTTTTTTCTGATGGGGCAGCAGATCCCAGATTGATAAGAATTTGGTATTACAATAGTTGAGGGCATAGTTGATGGAACTGGCAGAAGAAATGGGTGATCAGTTAGTTGCTGCTGAGTCCACGTGAAGGGAGGTCAAGTCCAGCTATTGGAAGGAGTGGATCTGGAGGAGTTTGGAAAGGGCTTTGGGACAGTGTATTTTGTGCACAGAATTGACTGCATGGTGGTCACTAAGGGCATCAAGAAGAGTGCTGGCCTCTGTGATATGGTGGAGGTGAGAGGTAAGGCCCTAGTCCAGTAGAGAGTGATTGAGTGATTTATGATTGTGATGGGTTGGGTCAGAGAACAGTTGAGTTAGAACAAGGGAATCAACAGAATTTAATTTGAGTGGGATGAGCTGATTTATGTTAAAGTCCCCAAAGATGAGTAATACACCAGACAAGCCGTGTGTAGAGATACTGGTAATGAGCTCAGTGACTGATGAGGGGGACAGGACAGGGGAGCAACAGACTCCAACCACAAAGATAGAGACAAAGAAAGGGGGAGAGAGAGTTTGAGGAGAAGTTCATATGCAGGGGGGGAAGAAACAGAGAGTGCGAATGGACTGGATGGTGAGGAGGCAGATGGCAACACAACCACCCCTCTTGCATCCTGCCAGGTGAGAGTACCCAGGGATAGTGACAGCGGTATCAGGAATCTTGAAAGATAACCAAGACTCTAAGGCTATTAACACATCAGGTTGCACCTTAACCATGAGTGGTTGCAGTTGGTCTGTCATTGGGAGAAGGCTACTGACATTTATGTGTACCACTCTCAACCCTTTGGGGATACAAGTGGGAGGGGAGTCAGCAGGGCTGGGATTGGGTTCAACGTCACCTACTACTAGCAGCAGCAGTAAGATAAGGAAGTTAACTGAGTCAGGGATGCACTTATGTGACAGTTAAGGATGAGGAGGGAGGGAGGGAGAGAGAGGGGAGAGGAAGAAAAGATCTAAGAGTTTCAAGGTGGAGGCAAGAGGAAGGGAGGATGGAGCAACCAGGAGCCAGGGAGAATGAGAGGCAGAAGGAGGGGGGAAGGAGGGAGGAGGAGGAGAGGGAGAGCCAGTAGGAGGGAGGGAGGGAAGTGAGGGAAACCAGGAGGGGAAGGAGAGAAATGGTGATAAGGAACATATTAGAAAGAATGAAGGCCATGAGAACAGAACTTGATAATAAATAGGAGTAAGGAGAGAAAGCTTACACAGGGAGGGGAGTAGGAGTGGAAACGCACTACAAGGAGAAGTAGTGGTGGAGCTGAGAAGGGGGAGTATGGCTTAGCCGGAAAGGGGAGGGAATCAAAGATATCAACTATAGAGGGAAGCAGGGGCTTAGCCAGGTAAATTGGAGGGGTGACAGAATAGAGTGAGTGAGTGGAGGGGTGAAGAGGAGAGAGGGATTGGTATGCAAGAAGCAGAGGAAGAGCAGGTTGTATGTTAGCATTGGAGATGATTGGGAGTAGCACAGTGATGGAAAGATAAGAGGCTCCAGTATAGGAAGTTGATGCAGTTCACAATAAGTAGGGGAAGAAGAAGGAGTGAATGCAGCCAGGGTTGGGAGAGGAGGGGTGTGCTAGCTAGGGTTGGAGCAGCACAGAGAGAGAAAGAAAGACAGGGGGGACCCAGTATAGGGAGTCAGTGCAATTGTTTGAAGAAGGGGTACCCAAGCAGTGGGTAGGGGTAGCTGAAGCTTCAGGCAGGTAGGAACAGATCAGGCAGGTAGGAAGCTGGGTATGAGCAGCTCAAGGAGGAAAAAAGGGGACCTAGATAAGGAGTCAGAAGGCAACAAGTAGAAAACTAAGGAGCAACAAGATTACTGAACTGGTAGTGCAGTAAAATCATAGCAATACAGAGTTACCTGGGTTCCACATCAAGTCAGCCAATGCAAAATTAAGAGTGAGAAAACTACTTGCAGCAATATAGTGAGGCACAAAGACAGACTGGGATACATAGCGATCCCCAAAACAGTGACAGGGTGTTTCTGCACATGACTTCACCCCAGCACCCCCTTGCTTTAGTTAACCAACTCCCCAGGAGGGGGAAGCACATGGGGAGGGGGAGAAACCCTAGCTCACTATTTCGGTGATCACTGTGTATCCTAGTCGCCCTTTGTGCCTTGCTGTATTGTTGTCACTGTTGTCACAGTCATGATTTTGTGTTTGCTGACATGACAGGACAACAGTTACCTCTAGTATGGAAACAAGTGAACAGGCTTTAGCTGATGCAGACAAGCTAAGCTAGCAGCAAGGCAACAACAAGAAGTAAGTGGACTGGCTGTAGTGATGGGTCAGTATCCTTGGGCACCACACCATGATGGATGCTGCTTATCTGCCTCCAGATCTGAATTGCTTGACAGGAGGGGGAATGACTCTCGCTAGAGGTGGTCAGTGTATCCCAAGTAGGATGGATGCAACACTGACCAGGGCATAAACATATATATGTATGGAGGACAGGGAGGAGTATGTGAGGAAATTCATGGATGTGAGTAGTCAGGACAGCCAAGGCTTCAAGGGAGCTAAGTCTGGCACAGGGGATCAGTGAAGGGGAAAAGGATTTATTCAGGTACATAAGGGAGCAGAGAAGCTGTAATTGTCAGGATCAAGAAAAATGGAGGGTGGGTAGAAAGGGGGAAGAGCAGGCAGAAGCACTCAATAAGTACTTCTGTTGAGTGTTTACTAGGGAGAGGGATGGGCCTATGCCCTAAGGAAAAGGAAGGGTGGGCACAAGGGGAGCAGGAGTAATGGATGGGGAGATTCCAGTGAGCAGGAAGTTGGAGGGCCTTAGGTCCCTGTGAGTGGATAAGGCACCAGGCCAGATGACGTGCATCCAAGGGTCCTGAATGAGTTGGCGGAGGTCCTGGCAGGACCTCTGGCAGACTTGTACAACACTTGATGTATGCCCCAGGACTGGAGGATGGCTTATGTGGTGCCCCTCCATAAGAGAGGGCCAAAGGACAAACCAAATAACTACAGATCAGTTAGCCTTACCTAGTCATCATGGGGAAGCTAATGGGGACTATCCTTAAAAAGAGGTTGGTGGTCTTTCTGGCGGAGAATTGTCTCTAGCACAATAGGCAACATGGGTTTGTCTCGGGTATATCCTGCCAGACAAACATGGTTGACTTTACTGACTGGGTGACAAGGGCAGTCGATGCAGGCCATGTGGTGGATGTCCGGTACCTGAACTTCAGCAAGGCCTTTGACTCAGTGAAACATGGAAGGTTGACTAGCAAGCTGAGAAACCTGGGAGCAGGTGAGAAACTGGTTGGATTGGTTAGGATCTGGCTGCAGGACAGACAGCAGAGGGTAGTAGTAGAGGGAAAACACTCATCCCCCAGAGCTGTAACCAGTGCGGTCCCATAAGGTTTGGTACCAGGATCGGTGCTATTTAACATCTTCATTGCCAACATATCAGATGGGATTAGAAGTCAGATCAGCCTTTTTGCAGATGACACAAAGATCAGGGCGGAGGTGGATAGTGTGGAAGGGGGGCAGGTACTCCAAGAGGATTTGGCAAGACCTGAGCACTGGTAAGACACATGACAGCTGGAGTTCAATGCTAAGAAGTGCAAAGTCATGCACTTGGGAGCCAGGAACCCTGGGAATCGCTATTGGCAGGGGAGAGTGCAGTTATCAACTTCATTGAGGAGAAGGATCTGGCGGTACTAGTCACAGGGGACATGAATTACTCAGTGCAGTGTAGGAAGGCAGTGGCTAAGGCTAATAAGATGCTGGGGTGCATTGCCAGGGCAATCACCTCTAGGAGAAAGGAAGTAATTCTGCTGCTGTACAGGTCATTAGTGAGACCTTACTTGGAGTACTGTGTGCAGTTCTGGTGCCCCTATTTAAAGAAGGACATCAGACTACTGGAGGGGGTCCAGTGCAGGGTGACAAAAATGATTCTTGGGTTGGGGGACAAACCATATGAGGAAAGACTGGGGGAGTTCAACATGTATTCCCTGGAGGATATAAGGCAGCAAGGGGATATGATTGAGACCTTCAAATACTTAAAGAGCATGAATAAGGTTAGTACCATGACTGGGACGTAAACATACCAGGATACACTATCTACAGGAAGGACAGGGTGGATAAAAGAGGAGGAGGAGTAGCTCTTTACATAAGGGAAGGAATAAAAGCAACAGAACAAAAGGGTAAACTGGGAGGAGAAGAAGCACTGTGGGTACATTTGGAGACAGGCAATGGCACCACAATCCGCACAGGGGTTGTATACAGACCCCCTTCTCAGGGGGAGGAAATGGACAAGGAAATGATAGAAAGTATACTTAGAATGGCAGAAAAAGGGGAGATATTGCTGATGGGTGATCTGAATATGCCAGATGTTAACTGGAGTGCAGTTGCAGCTGCCACTTCGAAGAGTGGAGTTATTCTAGATGCCCTACAGGGAGCATGCCTTAGACAACTAGTACTGGAGCCCACTTGAGAGGGAGCAATATTAGACTTGATTCTCTCAAATGGAGATGGAGAGAGGATTACAGATGTAGGAGTGGGTAGCCATCTGGGAACTAGCGACCATCAAACAGTATGGTTCACAATAAACACAACAATAGAGTCAAGCCATACAAAGACAAAAGTACTGGACTTTAGAAGGGCTGACTTTGCCAAAATGGGTGAGTGCCTAAGGAATGCACTAGCAAATGGGCAGGAAAGAGGGTGGAAGAATAATGGGGAATAATAAAACTGCCATCACAGAGGTACGAGCCTTTGTGTGAAGCAAATAAACAAAATAAAGCGATGTAAGAAACCACTATGGTTCTCAAAGGAAGTGGCAGTGAAGGTTCAAGAGAAAGAAAGCATCAGGAAGTACAAGGAATCGTAGAAGGAGCAGGACAGAGAACTGTTTCAGTTAAAGCAAAAGGAGGCTGAGAAGGCAGTCAGAACAGCAAAGGCCCAAACCGAGGAAAAGATAGCCAACTCGGTTAGAAGGAGATAAAACCTTTACAGGTACATCAGGAGCGAAGGAAGACCAAGGGAGGATAGTGAGGCTTAATAAAGGGAGGGAGGGTGGGCAGAGGAGACTGTGAAAGGCAGAGATACTGAACAAATATTTTTGCTCAGTATTTACAAATGAAGAGGAGGTACATAAAACAAACAGTTGAAACACTCTGGATACAGAAGTTGATACCAGCCCATTTACAGAAGAAAGGGTTCTGAAAGAACTCTAAAACTGAAGGTGGACAAAGCAATGGGGCCTGATGGGATTCATCCCAGAATTCTAAAAGAACTAAGGGTAGAACTAGTGACACCACTGACTACCCTTTTAACAAATCATGGGAGGATGGGGTGGTATCCGAGGACTGGAGGAGGGCAGATGTGATTCCCTTCACAAAAGTGGAGCAAGGCAGAAGCAGGAAACTACAGACCTGTTAATTTAACCTCAGTGATAGGAAAATGATGGAATCACTTCTAAAGGAAAAATTGTCGAGTATCTAGAGGCCAGAGGGCACAGGACCCTAGGCAGCATGGATTCTACAGCGGAAGGTCATGCCAGAGGAATCTGATAGATTTCTTTGACTGGGTGACCAAAGTAGTAGATCAGGGAGGGGCTGTGGACATGGCCTACCTAGACTTTAGCAAGGCATTTGACACAGTCCCACACAAAGATTAATACACAAGTTAGCCAGCCTGGGGGTGGGTCCCAAGATGACAGCCTGGGTAAAGAATTGGCTGGAGAATAGGACACAGAGAGTAATAGTAAATGGAGTCCACTCAGAAGAAAGGAGAGTTACTAGTGGGGTACCGCAGGGTTCAGTATTAGGACCGGTCCTCTTCAATGTCTTTATAAGCAACATTGCAGAAGGACTGGAGGGAAAAGTATGTCTCTTTCTTTGCAGATGACACAAAGATCTGCAACAGAGTTGATGCACAGGGTGGGGTGGAAAGGATGAGAAGGGACTTGGCAAGGTTAGAGGAATGGTCAAATGTATGGCAGCTTAGATTCAGTGCTAAGAAGTGCAAGGTAATGCACCTGGGAAACAAAAACCCAGGGGAAGAGTACACAATGGGGGGTGAGATACTAACAACAACAAAAATGGAAAGGGACCTGGGGGTAGTCGTATCAGATGACCTAAAGGTGGGCAAGCAATGTGAGAGGGCAGCAAGAAAGGCTGGGGGGATACTGGGATGCATAGGGAGAGGCATCACCAGTAGAAAACAGGAAGTTATTAACCCTCTGTACAGACAGCTGCTGAGACCCCATCTGGAGTACTGTGTGCAGTTCTGGAGACCCAATCTCTGCAAAGACATAGACAGGATGAAAGCTGTCCAGAGGAGGGCAACTAAAATGGTGCAGGGTCTGCACCGGAAGACATATGAAGAGAGATGAAAGGAGCTTAATATGTATAGCCTCGAGGAAAGGAGGGAGAGGGGGGACATGATAGAAACGTTCAAGTACCTCAAGGGAATCAACAAAGTCCAAGAGGTAGCATCTTTCAAAAGAGGTGCTGCGAGAACAAGAGGGCACAATTTGAAGATAGAGGGGCGGCTCAGAGGTAATTTAAGGAAGTATTTTTTCACAGAGAGGGTTGTGGATGCATGGAATGGCCTTCTGGAGGAGGTTGTGGAGTCAAAATCAGTGGTGGAATTCAAGCATGCATGGGACAGTCATAAGGCAATTCTAGGGGGTTGGGGTAGGAAGAAGTAGGCTGCTGGTTAACTAGGATCTGCAGCTTATCCAGTAGGTAGGGAAATGGGCAGACTGGGTGGGCCAAGTGGTCCTTATCTGCCATCAAATTCTATGTTTCTACTGAGGGCATGTTTAAATTAAAGGGGGGTGGGACACCTGGGGACACAGTCTGAAACGGGAGGGTGGAATATTCAGAAGGGAAATGAGGAGGCACTATTTCACGGCAAGGGTGGTAGCAAGGTGGAATGAACACCGAGAAGAGGTGATATCATTGAAATTTGTGGGTGGTTTTAAAAGGGGGTGGGACAGGGTCAAAGGTAAGGTCAAAACTGGGGGAAGCTGGGGATAGTGGAGTTGGCAGAAGGGGGTGCTAAATCAAATGGACGGGCAAGAGGTGAGGGGGCAGCTGCCGTAGATTAGACTGGGAGCTGCGTACACTAGCACAGACTTGATAGACCGCATGCCCTATATCTGCTAGTACTGTCATATGTTCGTATGCATAATTCCTTTCTCCCCTTCCCCTGGTTTGTACCTGGAAACAAAGCTCAGCTCAGTATGCCTCTCCCAGTTACCAAATTTTAAGTACATAAATAAATATGTAAATAACTAATACTATTTAAATGACAGTTGCCACAAAATGGTGATTTCTGCAGTACCATTGATGTCCCACAGCTGCAGAATGGCAGAATTCCAAGGGCTTTGTTTATATCACATCTGAGGGATCCATAACTTCAACAACAAAGCAACCTGCAGAATAATCTCCCTATGAAAAATAGATCTGTGCCATCTCCAGTGATTGACCTGGAAGTCTGAAACCTCATAGCATTTCTTCACTGATAGTCACCTGTTCAGTTTCTTCCGATGCTGTTCAGGAGCTGAGGTCACAGTCCTCTGCCTGTGGCATCACACTCTGTTGATATAGAACTGACTGTGATATCACATGTAGAGAATTCTGATAACTTCAGTCAATGAAGTACTGTACGTCTGGCAAAATGAACTTCCAAGCATAAGGATTGTATCTGGATGCATATACCTTTATTTTTAAAGAATAGCATGGCTTCAAAATCAGTTTTACTTTGGATTGTTGTGTGAAGGGGATCTGTTGATTCCAGCTATGGTTATTTAAAGCAGCAGTACTAGTTAACAGCAAAAACTGTCTTCCTACCTGTTTTCCAGCAGCAATGTTTTCCTGACATTCTTATATACAAGGTGCTTTCTCTTATCACTTCCCTATACTCTGGAACTCACTACCTTCTATTGTGTATACATTTTGTATGATATATTTTTCTTCTTTGTTGCTCCACATTTTATATCTCCTGTCTATGTAATTGCAAATTGTATGTGTATGTGCCTCAGGACCTCCTTGTGAATGAGTGTGCTCAACAGAGTCTTTCCTGCAATAAACTTGAACTTGAACTTGAACTATGCAAATCCGACACTCTTCATCCTCCTCATCCATCTCCCAGGCCCTACACAACTTCTAGTCCTCAAACTACACTTGTCAATGAAGTTTCTGCTGTACTTCCCAAAGTTTATTGCACTTCAAGCTTATTTTGCTTTGTTACAGCATATGTATAACCTTGTAAATGTATTTGGTTTGATTCTACCTTTGTATATGTCTTATCCAACCACTTTTGTATATGTGAATTTGCTTTATCTGCACTGGTTTGGCATGAATATGCCATACCAAACTGTAATTGAAAATGTACATTTGATTTACCTATACTGTATTGCCTATATTCCCCTCTTCCCCCTTCCCCAGGATACACCATGAGACGAGCAACTTGTTGCTCAGTGTGATTTTCTGGTGAAACTCTTCAATAAATAAATAAAATTCTTTGTTCAGGTATTTGAATTCAATCATTTTAAGACTGTTTAATTACACTTTTTGTAATTTGCATGAATCTATAATAAAGACGGCAGCCCAAAGTAACATTCAAAAATCTTCTACCTACAGATCACACACTAACTGCACCCATGGGACTCGATTTTATAAGCCTCCCTAAGACTGGTGCACTTTGTGCCAAAACCTGACTATGGCAAACTCGGGTGCGCCAAGGACCCTGCACCTGATTTTGTAAAAATGGGGGTCCCAATGCCAAACCCTCGAGTTTTCTGCAACTGTCCTCTGTGCTACATAGCTAGCACATGGGAGAGGAATGCTGAATGCTGCAGCACTTCAGGCAGCAGCAACAGCAGCCATGGCAGAGAACCATTGGCCATGCATCAGATGACTGGCAGGACGCATAGGGGGCTGGCCAAGGCGAGTTGGAGGGTGGGGGCGGCAACAGACCTCGAACAGGAAAGGCATGGCAGCCTCATTGCCAGGTGCTTTGTGGCGGTCATGTGACTGGCGGCGGGGGTGGGGCCCTGGCTGTTACTAACTGTTTCTCCTCCATTGCCGGGACACTTGGCCAGGTGTGGGGGGGGGGCACAGACATCCACTGTCAGTTGCTGCAATGACAGGCATGGACTACTTCCCACCATTCTACAGCACCTGGCATGGCGGGTGTGAGGGCCATTAGACCACCTCCTGTCTGGTCTAACTCCAGCAGCCTGTGTGGACTGTGGGGGGTTTCTGAAATTACATTTAAGGGGATGTGGCAGCCAGGACATGGCACAAGCCCCCTACCACCATGGCACAGATGTGTTGATGGCACAATGCCAGTGCAAGGTGGCTTGATGCAAGGGGTCCTGGGTCTGCCACAGTCTTCCTTAGAAAATTCTGAGTGCCACAAAGTCTGATGCAAGGTATCCCTTGCATCAGACTCACACCTTTGAAAATCCATACCATGGTATTTATAGTACATATATGTTAGGTTGTTGCTAGAACATGTTTCTGATAGCCAATAGCACATCACCAACATGATCTGCTTATATCTATGATGGTGAATCTGGCAAAGGACAAATAAATGTTAAAGGAAAACTGTATTAATTTGGGGCTCCCACCCGTGAAAAACTTACCCTTCAGTTTAGTTTTTCATATATTAAAGTGCTTTTTTCTCATGCCTGAACTGACTTAATTTTATTTAGTAAAAGTCCACGACCCAGAACTATGGCAGACACTAGGGGGGCTCCATTAACTGTAAAAGTGTGGCATCCACCACTCACTTCAATACATTTTGTATTAGAAAGGTAATCATGATATTCCTTCACAGGTAAAGGACCTCTCAGTGTCCGCTTATAGTTCCAGGTCGCAGACTTTTACTAAATAAAATTAAGTTGGCTAAGGTGTGAGAAAAAGCACTTTCATATATAAAAGCTAAAACAGAGGGTAAGCTACTGGGGGCCGGAGCCCCAGATTAATACAGTTTTCCTTTAAGAACTTCAAAACACTCTATCTTGCCTCATGCATGAAATAACGCAAAAAGAAAAACAGATATATTGATGTTTTGTCCAAACTGGCAACCAAATTATTTAAATTTGTGTTAATTAGTATTGCTGCTTTAAATGATAACATTCAGTTAACAGAATATATGAAGGAATAGTTGGCTGATGTGGATAAGTAAATGTCTGGGGCCAAAGGCTGAGATTTTTCATCAACTAAAAAAAAAATGTTTATTCTGTCTATACTCCGGCTAACTAAATATTATTGCTATTATATGACTAGGAGTTTTGAAACCAGGATTTTAAACGTTTTGTTGTGGTTAAATTCATTTCAATGTCAGTTTCAAATCAATGTTATTCAAGGATAAAACCATTAAGTGAAATAGTCATTTATTTACAACGGAGACCCATAAGAGCACACAAAACATTTGTTACATACAGTACACATTCTAAGATACTATCAAATACAGTATAAAACCACTTCCAACATGTGAACTATATAAAGCTGTCAGTTTCACAACACACCTTTATCAAGCTATAACAGGCATTGTAAGCATTACACACAAATATGTCATAATATTTCTTAAGTTAAGCTTTCAACAATATCATGAGCAGAGCACTTCATAGACTAAGAGGGGGTGGGGAATAATAATTGCTCAAAGTGATAACTCAGCATCTAAGGTTACATCAAGTCACTCCATTATCCACCATGACATTATGCATACATACAGGCCTTGATTTCAGAAACTAGGATTTCACTGCTTTGATCGTGGGAAGTTTATTATTTCTTTTTCACAGTTCAGTAGGTAATGAATTCCACATATATAGTATCAGATAGCTAAAACAAAAGTGGCTTTTTGTGTTTTAACCTTTAGTATAACCAATTCCAAGCCACTAGAACATCTTTTTTCCCCAACTCTATTTTATCACCTCCGGGCTGGGGCATCTCTCAGGGGTGCCCTCTCAATCTGCCTTCTACTCCCCACCGAGACCCTCCTTAGTCCCTCCCACCAAGACTTCCTAGCCCCCTGGACTATCCACTAGGGGAAGGCCCACCTCACCTACCTACATACAAACATATGAACATACGAATCTGCCAGCAGAAACAGGCCTCATGGTCTATCAAGTCTGCTTGAATGTGCAGCTAGCCCCCTATATAACAGCTGCCCCCTCCCCTGCATTTACCCCCACCGTGTTCCATCCTCTATTAAAACTGCCCACCATCCTACAGGATACCACCTCCTCGGGCAGAGCATTCCAATAGCTACCACCCTCTCTGTGAAGAAATGTCTCCTCATCTCTCTCCTATATCTCCCCCCCCAATCTGAGACCATGCCCTCACGTGTCCCTCCTCTCCTAAACCTAAATGCCCCTTCTATACCTCTCTTGTTTATCTCCATCATGTATTTAAAGGTCTCAACCATATCTCCTGATCCCTTCTCTCCTCTAGTGAGTACATATTCAGCTCCCTCAGCCTGTCCTCGTAGGGTCTATCTTCCAAACTCTGGATCATCTTTGTTGCCCTGCACTGTGCCCCCTCCAGTAATCTGACATCCTTCTTCAGAAACGGGTGACAGAACTGCACATAGTACTCCAGGTGTAGCCTGGCAACTCTTCCTGGATATTAGAGGGTCCATCCTGTCTGGGTGATGCCTGGGACCTTCAGAGGAGAGTGCCGGTATTGGGAATGTGGGGTCAGATCCCTGGGGCCCCGTCACCTCCCCAGTTCTCCGGGGTTTTTCCACGAAGTTGTACCCCCTCAGAGCGCAGATGTGCAATGGCGTCTGTGGCAGTGATGCACCGACACCCATTGATGCTCTGCCCCTGCGTCTGCATGTGTCGGCACTGCCCCTGGCTACCAACAGGAGCCGCGCAGGAGTGACACTAACCCCATATCCCTACCCATGAAGGGAGGGCAGTCCTCTGGATGCTCAATCTCTTCCCTCCCCTGCCACCCCTGGCGGCCCGAGTCCACTCCCAAACCCTGGTCACCAGTGTGGCACGAGGTGTGGCATCCAGCACCTCAACCCTCAATGCCATCGGGCCACTAGAACATCTTAAATTTTAATTCAATTGGAGTTCCCTATTATTTATTTATATAGTGACCTAAGAACATACGAACATACGATAACGCCAGCAGATATAGGCCTCATGGTCTAGCGAGTCTGCTCGATTGTGTAGCAAGCCCCTCACCTTGCAGCTGCCCCCCCACTACTCCCCTCTTCATATTTACCCCCACTCTATCTCATCCCCTCTTAAAGCCATTCACCGTGCTACTGACTACTACCTCCTCAGGCAGAGTATTCTACTTGTCCACCACTCTCTTTCTGTGAAATACTGTCTCCTGACTTCTTTCCTGAACCTTCCCCCCTCCAATCTCAGCTGGTGCCCCCTAGTAACCCTTCCCCTTCTGATCAGGAAAATACCTTTTGTACTAGTCTTGTTTATCCCCGTTAAGTATTTAAAAGTTTCGATCATGTCCCCCCATCCCTCCTCTCCTCCAGGGAAACCTATTCAGCTTGCCCAGCCTCTCCTCATAGGAGTATCCCTCTAATCCCTGGATCATCTTTGTTGCCCTACGCTGTACACCCTCTAGCAATTTGATGTCCTTCTTCAGGAATGGGTGCCAGAACTGCACTCAATATTCTAGGTGCAGCCTGACTAGCGACCTGTAGAAAGGTAGGATCACCTCCCTATTTCTAGAGGAAATTCCCTTCATTGTTCACCCCAGCATTCTGTTGGCTTTTGTTACCGCCTTCCTGCACTGAGCTGAGTTGTTCATACTGCCCGTAATGAGCACCCCTAGATCCTTCTCCTCCTCCTCAGTGCAATTCAGCTGTACCCCTCCTAGCTGATAGCTCCTCCCCTGGTTCTTAGCCCCAAAGTGCAGTACCTTGCACTTTTTGGCATTAAACTTCATCTGCCATGCCTCTGACCACTCATGTAGTTTGGTTAGGTCCTCCTGTAAGCCCCTCCACCCTTTGATGTCATCTACCACCACTCCCATCTTTGTGTCATCTGCAAAGAGATTGATCTTACTCTGGACCCCATGGGAGATATCAGCAATGAAAATCCTGAACAACACTGGTCCCAACACTGGTCTCTGTGGTACCCTGCTCATCACATTCCTTGGTAATGAGAGTTCCCCTTCAACCACCACACCCTTTGCTGCCTACCTTTCAGCCAATTGGTGATCCAGTTCACCATCTTTGTTCCCATCCCTATATGTTCCAGCTCCCCCCCCCCAGCCTCCCATGTGGCACAGAATCAAAGGCCTTGCTGTAGTCCAAATACAGGATATCCACCACATGGCCTTTGTCAAGTTCCCTTGTCACACAGTGTAGTACTCAATCAGGTTTGTCTAGCAGGATCTTCCCAAGACAAACCCATGCTGCTGACTGTCCTGTAGACCACTGTTCTCCAAAAAGGTCACCAGCCTCTCTTTTAGGATCGTCTCCAGCAGTTTTCCCACAATTGACGTGAGGCTCACTGGTCAGTAGTTGCCTGGTTCATTCTTGGGTCCACTTTTGTGAATGTGCACCACATAGCCATCCTCCAATCCAGTGGTATGCATCATGTTTCCAAGGAGGTATTGAACAGGTCAGCCAATGGTCCTGCCAGGAGCTCAGCTAGCTCCTTAAATACCCTAGGGTGAATGCCATCTGGACCCAGTGCCTTATTCCCCTCTCAGTGCCCTTAATCCTTTCAGTGCCCTGTCCTCTGTGATCCCTGTATCAGACACATCCTCCCACCCCACCCACCCCTCCTTTCTCAGGTGGTGCCTGCCCCCTTTCTCCTTCATGAACACAGAGCAGAAGTAATCATTTAGTGTCTCTGCCTGGTCCATCCCCTTCTCCACCGAGCCCCTGTCCTTCTTTGTCCTCACTATCTGATCTTTGTTTTTCCACCTTTCACTGATGTATCTGAAAAAGTCCTTCACTCCAATCTTAATGTCCTGTACCAGTCTCAGCTTCCTGGAAGCCTTGGCTGCTCTGACTAGCCTGGTAACCTCCCTGGACTTCTTCATATACATCTCCCTGTTGTCCTCTCCCCCCGACTTTTTGAGTCTAAAAAATGCCTTTTTCTTGGCCCTTGCCCCCCTCCATGACCTCTTGCATCAGCCGCTGTTTTTGTTTGCCCTCCCCTTCTTACTCCTTGTTCTTGTACATATCCCAGTAGCCTCCGCCAGCCCTTTCTTAATTATTTCCCGTTTCTGGCTAGCATCCATGCATGGTCAAATACCTGCCAGATGCCTGCCCACAATATTCACCATCCTTTTAAAGTCCGCCCCCTTAAATTCAATCACCCTGGTACTTGTACCTTTTGATTTCTGGCCCATATTAAGTGTGAAGAATACCATGTGCTGGTCACTCCCAGTCAGAGGGTCCTCCACCTCCAGATCCCTTAGAGCCTACCCATTTGACAGGACTAGGTCTAGGGTCCTATCCAATCTAGTTGGCTCCAGGACTAACTGCACCAGGAAGCTATCCTGGAGTTCCTCTAATGACCTGCTTCTTTGCACTTTTGGTGATTTGGGTGCTCCACTCGACCCCCAGTAGGTTGAAACCCCCATCACCACAGTGTTCCTTTTCCAACACACCCTTCTGATTTGCTCAGCTAACTCCCTATCCAGGTCATCCCCTTGGGCTGGCTGCCTTTACACCACCCCCATCCTCAATGTCGTACTTTTTAAGTCTTAAAACTGCATCCATAGGGCCTCTGTTCTGCTTTCTTCACCCTCGTCCCTTATGCACCTTATCCCCTCCCATACTTATATTGCCACTCCCCCCCTTTTCCCTTAGCCCTGTCCTTCCTGAAAATCCTATAACCTGGGACCATCAAATCCCACGCCTGGTACTGGGTGGCCCCCCTCTCCCTGAACTACTATCCAATTGATGTCTTATCCCCCTGTACTGAATGCAAAAAACAAACGTCACATCTAGCACTTATCGCTAGCCACTAATTGTTGTATTTATGTCTAGAAGTCCCTGCAGTTGCTGTATCACAGGTTGAATTTGTCTACAAGTCCTTGCTATGTTGTATCACTGGTGTATTTACTCATGTTTATTTCCTCTGTACCCAATGTTACTGTACATTATTCCTTACACAATGTAATGCCCAGCACTTATGGCTTCTGTACTTACTGTAATCTTTTTGCTATGCTATACCATTGTTGTTCCCCATCCCCTGTATCCTTCCCCACTCACTTCCCCCAAGACACATGTGGAAATGAGCAATTTTTGCTAAGTATGTCTTCCTGGAGAAACTTTTAAATAAATAAATAAGTAAAGACATTTATTTATTTACTATTGATTTCGAAAGTTTGACCAGGAAAGACATACTGAGATGATAGCAGCTCATTTCCACATGCGTCCTGGAGGTGAGAGGTATGAAAGAGAGTACAAGAGGAGAAAAGTCATTGACAGCATTACAAAACTAGTAGGCATATACAGGAATGCAGTACATCAAAGGAACATAATCATAAACCTTGTATGGTCAAACAGTACAACAGTTACTTGCGGGAGATAAAATTGAGCTTCGATAAGCAAGGGAAACCACTCATACAGGGATTGCTGGGGGAGGGGGGGAGAGAAAATAACATTGCCAGGGCAATATAAGCAGGGGTAAAGGAGATCAAAGAGGTAGTGGTCATGGACAGTTGTGGGTGGGAGAAGAAAAGTCACAAAGAAGTGACTTAAGGGAGAAGAGTCAGGGTGGACTGACAGGGAAAGGGTGGACCAAACTTTAGGAAAGCGATAAGAGAAGACAGCCTGACCAGCATTAGGTTTCCTAGATGTAATAGAGATCGAATGGAAAACATTGCTGTGGAGAAGGTAAAAGGAAGGAGGGGGAGAGAACAGCAGGGAGGTAAGGTAGGAGGGAGGGAACTAAAGAAGAATTTAGATATAAACTATGTACAATGAGAAAGGTGCCTGGTATCAAAAGAAGGGAGCAAAAGGAAAGAGTAGCACGAGCAGTGGTTGGTACGACGGAGACAGTCTGAGGCAAAATGACAAAAAGAGTGAAACAGAGATCAAGTCCAGCAAGAGAGGATTTGAAAGCACCACTGTGAACTATGTCACCATAGTTAAAAATAGGTAGAATCACCTCTAAAACAGTCTCAGTAGGTAGGATGCAGGATACGTGCTTTGTTTCCATACAGTGCCCCAAGCTTGGGGTGGAGTTTATTGGGTATGACATCAGTGGGCACTGAGAAATCAAGATGATGGCCCAGCCAGATCCCTAGTAGTTAAAGAAGGATATAGCCTCAATCATAGCACCATCAGGGGTATTTAATAATGGGAGGTAGATGAGCCGGGTAACCCTCTGGCAGGTGCAAGAAGTCATAGAAACAGTTTTTTTGGCATTCAAGGACAACTGGTTAGACCAGAACCAGTGCTGGATGTTGTCAAAGTCCAGCTGTAGCTAGAAAGTAAGGTCATGGGAAGAGGAGCCAGATGGAAAGAGCACTGTATCATCAGCATATATGTAAATGGTCCCAGAGGAACAGGCAGACGGGAGGTGGTTCCAGAATATGGAAAAGAGAATAGGGCACAAGACTGACCCTTCAGGGGTGCCTTAGCAGATGGGGAGTGGGGGGATGGGAACAGGGAGCTTCTGATCGGGACAGCTTGAGATCTTCCCTCAAAGTAGGAGCAGAACCAACTTATGAAGGAGCACAAGAGGGTCACTACTTCAAGCTTATAAAAAAGCCACAGTGTTAAAACTTTAACAAGATTGACAAATATGTCAGTGGTGATCAGACATTGGTCCATACCTGAAAGGACTGTCAGTGGATCAGAGAAGGAAGGTGGCAATTGAGGAAATAAGAGAGCTAAGAAAGAACAAGGTGTTCCTGTACCTTAGCCAGAGTGGGAAAGAGTGAGATATGATGGAAGTTTCCAGGAAAAGAAGGATAACCACCTTTAGGCAGAGGGATGACAGTAGCCTGCTTTCAGGCTTCAAAGACAGTGGCAGAGGAAAAAGAGAGGTTAAGGGCGTTGGTAATAGGCAGAGCAATGGCAGGAGCTGAGGAAAGCAGAAGCTTCGGATCGAGACCATCAGGGCTACCTCCCTTGTGAAGATTAATGGCAAGTAGGACCTTAGGGAAAGCAAAGGAAGAGGTATTAGCAAAGGCCATGGGGGGGAGGGAAGGCCAAAAGAGGTGAGGGAAAGGGGAGAGCAAGAACGCACCCAGAGAGTAGTGGTCTGTGGAGAGCTCTCGAACCCTAGAGAGGTTGGTAGTGGGGTACCGCAGGGCTCGGTTCTGGGTCCGATCCTGTTTAATGCATACATATCGGACATCAGAGAGGGTATAGGGTGTGAAATGAGTCTCTTCACGGATGACTCCAAGATGGGAGCAGTAGTTGAGGGAGAAGAGGGAGGTTGGCCCTGCAAAGGACCTGGACACCTGGAAAGCTGGGCTCACATGAAATTAAATTTCAATATCACCAAGTGCAAGGTGTTGCATCTTGGTCGGGAAACCCTAAACACTGGTACACCCTGGGAGGGAGGCACTGGAGGCCTCAATAGGGGAAAAAGACCTAGGGGGTCATGGTGGATGCATGTATGAATAACTCTGAGTAGTGCAGGAGAGCGGCTAGCAAGGCAAACAGGATGTTGGGATGCATCATAAGGGGGATCACCTCTAGGAGCAAGGAAGTGATTCTGCCGCTGTACAATGGACTGGTTAGACCACACCTAGATTACTGTGTACAGTACTGGAGACCACACTTGAAGAGAGACATACAGCTCCTGGAGAGGGTACAGAGGAGGGCAACTAAGATGATACGAGGGCTAGGGGATTTGACGTATGAGGACAGACTTGAGGAGCTCTGCCTGTTTTCATTGGAGGAGAGGAGAGACAGTGGGGACATGATTGAGGTTTTCAAGTACCTCAAGGGAATAAATAGGGTAAACATGGAGGGGATCTTTAGACTAAAGCAGGGAGGTATCACCAGAGGGCATGGTTTGAAGTTGGAAGTTGGAAGGGTGAGGGGGGGAAAAGGAGGAGGTTTTTCACTGAGAGGGTGGTGGACCCTTGGAATGCACTGTGGAGGGCTTCAAGAGAGGGTGGGACAGACACAGAAAGTGGATGTATCAGATGATGGCCTGTCCCAGAGGGGTGGGGATGGATGATAGGGGTTGCTGGAGCACAAGGGATGGGAGGGCCTCGGCACCCAACTAAGGATCTAAGGTTCGAGCAGACCCGATAGACTGTAAGGCCTAATCTGCTGGCAAATAGTATGTTAGTAAGAAAGGGACAATAGAGAGAGAGAGAGAGAGAGAGAGCGAGAGAGAGAGAGAGAGAGAGAACAGGTGGCAAAGTAGGAATTAAAGGAAGACACAACAGAAGAAGGGTCAGACATGAGGGACTCACCAATCTTCAGAATGGGAGAGAGACTGGGTCGGAGCGTACCCCATAACCTCCTCAAGATGGATGCTCCATGTGTCCACACCCCTTTCTGTGAAAAAATACTTCCTCATTTTGCCCCTGAGCCGTCCCCCCTCTATCTCTAAATTGTGCCCCCTTGTTCTTGCACATCTCTTTTTCTGAAAGACGCTACCTTCTTTGACTTTGTTGATTCCCTTGAGATACTTGAAAATTTCTACCATGCCCCCCCCCTTCCTCGAAGGTATACATATTAAGTTACTTTAATCTCTCTCCGTATGGCTACAAGTGCAGACACTGCACCATTTTAGTTGTATTTCTCTGGACTGCTTCCATCCTGTGTATGTCCTTATGGAGATGTGATCTCCAGAACTGCATGCAGTACTCCAGATGGGGTCTCACCAACTGTCTATAGAGGGATAACAACTTCCTGCTTTCTACTGGTGATGCCTCTCTCTATGCATTCCAGTATTCCCCCAGTCCTCCTTACTGCCTTCTCACATTGCTAGCCTACCTTTAGGTCATCTGATATGACTACCCCCAGGTCCCTTTCCATTTTTGCTGTTGTTAGTACCTCCCCCCATTATGCACTCTTCACGTTTTTTTTTTTTTCTCAGGTGCATTACTTTACACTTCTTTGCATTGAATCTAAGCTGCCATACTTTTGACCATTCCTGCATGATGATGCCATGCAGCCATGAATTTGGAGTGAATGCCAATCAGATGCCCATAGGTTGGCTAGGAGGGATGACAAGTCCATTGACCTAAAGAACCTGTGTTAGCTTAATTTAGGAGGGGCCTTAGGACAATATATCTTGCACACATAGTAAACCATATGAAGGCCACTGAGGGTGTCAGGAAGGATACCTGCATCCACTAAATCTGACAAAAACTGGATTGCAGTGCACAACCCCCACCCCCAAAAAAACATGGCACAAATTCAAAATGAAACAATTTAACTGCCTATTGACTTTTCTTACTTTAAAGAGCAACTTTTGACCCAGTCCCACCAAGAAGCCCAACTAACCCTTACTTGCCCCTAAATCGAATTTGATTTTAATTTCTTTTATGAAGTGCCCCGATTTAGGAAGGGAAGGGATCGTAATTTTGCTTCATGGGGCTTCATCACGCTGATCCCTTCCACTTCCCTGTACCTCTGAACAGTGCACTCCTCCCCAATCCACCCCTGCGCTACTACGTTTTGTGACGTAAGTGTATGAGGAGCATTGTATGGGGATGCATTTAAAAGTTTAAACTATGTAGTTTAGATGGCAAGTCGGAATAAATCATGGCTACTGCTTAACTAACAAGGTCTGAAATATGGATGAACTATTGCGGACGTGTCTGAAATGTGGATCAACTGCCATGGGAGTGTCCAAAATGTCGATAAACTATCATGAGTGTGTCTAAAATGTGGATAATTAACTAAGGAAGAGGTTATAGAAGTCATTCACATATATGGGACTGTCTAGTACAGTATGCCATGCAAGCCCATCGGTCCACCCTGGGGACCGATGGGCTTACAGACCATACTGTACCTGTCAGTCGGCAGGCAGCCGGGCAGTATGTGGGCGGGTTGCAGCTGCCCACCAATGATGGAGGGGGAGTGGGGTGGACACAGGAGTCTGTGTGGGTGGGAGGGGTGGAGGTGACACTAGATAACCAGGGATGTGTTTTACGGGGATTTCCCGTGATCACAGCAATGGGTGGGGGGGTCCACTAGACCACCAGGGAGATGGCTATCTGACATCTACCAGTGATTGGGGACTCAGGCAGGAGGGGGACCACTAGCCCACCAGGGTTGGCACTGCTACATGTCATGGAATTGGGTGGAAGGAGGGTACCACTAGACTGCCAGGGGGATGTGGGTGCTTATGCATGGTGTGCTGGGTGGGCAGGTGGCCACCCATGGCTGGTGGCTGCTGTGTTGCACCCTGCACTACAGCAGCCCACCTGTGGGTGGCCGGGAGTTGTTCCCACAATTCAGGGGCTCAACTTTGAGCCCCTCTATGTGTCGCAATGCAGGGCTGCGCCAGCATATGCACCGCACATCCTGGGCTGAATATTGGGATGTGCCGCATATGCAAGGGCATGCACCCTGCATCTGCACCACATATGATTACATTGCACCCGGCGCATCGGGATGTGCGCTGCGCCGGGTGGCCCTCTCAATATCCCACCGCCCAATGCGGGAAGCAAAAACCAGTGCGAACTCTGTTGAGCTGCGCAACCCCTTTGAATATCCAGGCTAAGGTGTTTATAACTGGCTGCTTTATTTTGCCCCAAAAGTGCAATTATTAGTGCTCCAACCAACAATATGATTGGTTGAAATTGGTCTTTGGCTCCTGTGCCTGGTCCTGCTACATGCAGAGCTTGTTGCTTTGCTGAAAGTTTCTTCTCTATTTTCACTAATATAAATTATCAGCACTGGTTCAACCAATCGAGGCAGGGGATTTGCGCAGATATGGAGACTGCTTATCACTATGTAAGAGTTAAAATCCAGTGACACCTTGAAATCTCAGTTTAAAATGAATCTGTTTCACAATTCCATGTGTAAGTGTATTTTCACTTATCTTGACATGTACAATGTGGTTAACCTACAGGTGAAAGTAATGAGCTGTGAATGAGCTTGGTACATCCAACAGACCTGGGTTTGATTCTCACAAGCTCCCCTTAAATACTGTGTGACCCTGAGCAAGTCACTTAACCTCCGCTTGCTCCAGGGATACATCTGGGAATGAACTTCAACTCAGTGTGCCTTTTTCAACCCAAGATTTGTGAAATAAAATAAAAATAGATTTAAAAAAATTGGTCTCTTTATTAAGTGTTTCGTTAACTGAAGTGCATCTTTGTTATTTTTTGTAAGTAGAAAACTGCCCAAATTAAGCCTGTAATTGGGATTTTCATCCCAAGGTGCTTACCTGGGAAAAAAATGAAACTGATAAAAAATTAAAATAGGAAGGCATCATGCATAGTGTTTGAAAAATAGGAATATTCCACTTTTCATACAAGGGTGTCTATCTCTTTTATATCAAAAACTTTTCTTACACTTTGAGCATAAGTCATCAGAGTTTATAGGGTAGCAGGGCTGTCTCTTAAAGCTTTAAAGTGTCACCTTTGATGTCCATAGGGTGCTAGAACTGCTCACCCTAAGAATGCATGAAAAGGTACTGCAAGAGATGTAACAGACTGTTGGTGCCCTATAAGCATCAGTCCCCCACATTCAAAGCCTGCTGATGGCATGCACAAGCTGGTAGCACTGCACGGCACATAGAGATGACCGGCATGCTCTAAGGAAGTGCAATAACTGTCTGAATATGGGGCCGTGCCAGTGCAGTGCTAAGTAACTACGCACTGTGCTGATATGGCCCCAGGCTGAATATGACCCACACGGGAGCCCGCTGGAGATAGCACTGCCCAAAACTGGATAGTGCCAGGGCTGCTGTAGGCCATATTCATCCCTAGCATGCAGATGAGCCCACTGGGCATACATGGCACTGAAGGTTCATTTGCATGTCTATTATGGGTTCATTTGCATGCACACAGCAGCCCCTTATTGCCCTTGTTGTAGAATGCAATTTAATTCCCTGGTGTCTAATGATTCTCCCTCCCCCAATCACCCATGTGTCTAACATACATTGTTCACTGGTACTCTAGTGTACGCACCACCAATAGCCCCTGTTTGCAAAGAATAGTTCAATTGCTGTAGACTAGTGTCTCACCACCAGGAGACACCCCCCTCTGACTGAGTGACAACCCCCTACCCGAGCATCTACGAACCCCTGCCCCACACACGCACACCTCACCCCAGTCACCAGTTCCTCACCAAAAGACAGTGACTGGCACAGCCCTCTGCTCACCACGTCAGCCAGCTGCCATCTGACATTCACAGAGCACAATCACATGTACAGTACTGTACAAACAGCCATTAGTTTCACGACTCCATCACCCTTTCAGTGAAGAACTTTCTGACATCCTCCCTGAATTTACCACCCATCAATTTCTAATTGTGTCCTCTCATACCTGCATCCTTGTTTTTAACACAGACTCTTGAAACTTACTCTATGTATACCCCTAATGTAGCTGGTTCTATTCCTCCTCATGCATCATCATCAGCCCTATGACCTTGCTGTCTGTGACATCACAACTAACCAAGAAGAGCCAATCAGCTGCTGCAAGATCAGTCACTTGAGCTACCACAGTGCATGAGGTCACAACGCTGATGAGGTACAAAGAGAAACAGAACTAGACATGTTAACATCCAGGTAAAATATTGCTCTTTACAGCCTACCTAATATTACAAGGCAGAAAACCTAATGAGAAAATGGTAAAAGAAAAATATTTCAGAAATAAAAAGTGACGACAGACTATTTCAAAAAATTAATAACATTCTGTACCTACTATTTCTGGCACTACTGGCACTTTAAATGATGAGTAGTTCCCCTGTCTTGATTGATGCATTTCCCGGGTCATATCCAGGTGTGCCTGAAAATAGACATTCAACTGTCAAGTACACTTACCTAGTTAAGTAAACTGAACTAAATACATTTAAAGCAATGCATTAACTGTCAGTGCATTTTTGCATAAGCAATAACACACAACGGGATGTGGGGTAATCTGGATAAACACAGGTCTAGAGGCATAGTGAGGCATGAGGCCACAGTCTGAATGCCCTTGCTGCCCCTAGAAGTTCATATCTCCAGACGAACCCATGCCCCTGAGTGTGTCATTATGCTTATAAAATGTGCACAGGTTGAGAAAGAGGACACAGTTTAAAAAAATGCATATAAAAAAGTCTAGTTTTATACTAAGTAGTCCCTCTGCTTGCCCCTAGGTAGTTCAGTTCTTACTAAGGGCACTGTGCTGTGTGGTGGTCTGTGCTACTGACCTGCAAGGTTACTACACCAGGCACCCACAAGACCATGATTTTCTTTTGGCCCTCTTGGTAGCATGCTACTATCTGCAGTAGCATGTTTTGTGAAAGTACCAGCGCTGTCACACAACTGCTGGTTGGGAGAGCATGGTCGGCACAGGGACTGTCTCAGGGTTGAGAGGGAGAGCAGGTGGGTTGAGACGGAGAGTGAAAGTGATTTTAAGTGTGAGGGGGAGAGAGAGAACAGTTTTTTTTCCTTTTAACTTTGAAAAGTCTGAAGCAGGAAGCTGTCGTGGCAGGGAAATGATTTTGAACAGTTCTATTGGGTGACACATGGTCTTTGGGTCGTGAAGCCAAAAGCCACCGGTACTGGATCTCTTATTTTTAAATATGGTATAATTTAAACGAAGATAATGGCTTGAACCCCCTCTTAGTCAGAGAGCTGATTTCCACAAGCCATTTTATAATAATTTATTAATATACTTAATAATTATTAATAAGAAGTAGCTACCATCTAAATTTTCCTTGCTACAGGATTTCAAGTCTGAGACAGAAAGTAACTGCTCAGGCTGGCCAGTTTGGTAGTTCCAGTGGAAGAGCCCTAGGACAGTATTCTTGGGGCCTGGATTCAGTTCCTAAAGAGGTTGCATTATTTCTTTTTCTCTACAGTCTGTCAATAAATCCTCTGCAATGGTTGTCTGTGTAAGGTTTTCAGATCCTGGGTGTGTAGCACATCCCTCACATCTATGCCAGTGACAAGTTTGTTCAGATCCTTGGCTTGCATTTTACTCATGTAGACAAGGATACCAGCCAGATGATAGGTAGCACAACAGGAGTCTGAAAACTGCCTGACAGGTCCAAAAATAGTGCGATATGCTGCTTGGGCTGTATAATTTTCCATTGTAACCAGCTCATCAACAAGCCAAGGAACAGTAATGTGTGCAGGAATGTCTGGGCTCATGGTACTTTGGGAAGATTAGACAGCAGTCAACAGCCTTGCTGCCACTGTCAGAGCTGTGTGACTGGCATCCATGTCCATCAGCGGTGACAAGCAGAATGCCCTAATGGCACGACCTACACATGATGGATGATGATGTCATTGACTTGCATTCCAATTCATTTTAATGGGAGGGCTAACCTGAAACCAGCAAAAAAAGCATGCTGTGCAATACTTTGTTCATGTTAACAAGCATCATTTTCTTTTGTGCTGGGGTTAGCAGCTGCATTTGGTGTGGCACTCCGCTACCTGAAATGTTGCCTAGTGTACTGGGAGCTTCTTCGGAGGAAAGCAAACTGTACTTTATTGCCTTGGGAGCAGAGCCCGTAACTGTAGCTCTGCTGTTGACATTATGTGTGCAGTCGGTATTGTGATAATTTGACTTTATGAATCAGAATCTGGCAATTGCATTTCCTGAGTAGCGGAGATGTGGTCACAAGAGGAAAGGTTAACATAGCTTTAAAAAATGGGTCTAAAAATCAAGTAAACTTAATTGGCTAAAATCAGTCAGGTGATCATGCATTAAATAGCATAATGCACAGTCATCTTGGTCCGAAATCTGACCAGATTTGTTAGCAGCCACATATCACATATTGAGCCACGTTACACCCACAGCTGACCTGCCATCACAAACATGACTGCCAGCTTTTCTGACTAGAAATCTTAAATTAGGGCATAAAAGTAAAACTACAAAAAATAAAAAACAAAAAAATTAATTACATTTTGTTTCCCTGATCACTACACTCTCCTTACACAAAAAACAAATTAGAAAAATAAAGTTCTGCTCCTAGTTGCATATGAGCATATGAACACACAAATGTGCCAACAGGTAAAGGCCTTATGATCTGTCAGGTTTGCTTGAGTGTGCATTTCCCTCTGTGCTTTCAGAGGGAACTACACTCCTTCTCTATATCCACCTTGACCTCTCTTATATACCACCTCCCCCTTCTACCTGCAATTTTCTCCCCTTCCCCCTGTTCCAACGTCTCTTGAAGCTGTCCATCAATTTTAGGAATACCACCTCCTCTGGTAACCCATTCCACTTGGCCACCACCCTCTTGGTGAAAAATTACCTCCTCATCTCCCTTCAGAACCTTCCCCACCACCAGCTTTAGGCTGTTACCTATAGTGGTTTTCTTTCCACTAAGGCTGAAGTGGTCTTCGGTTCTTATCTGGTTTATGCCTTTAAGGTACTTGAAGGGCTCAGTCATGTCACCTCTCTCCCTTCCATCCTCAAGAGAGTACATGTGGAGCGCCCTCAGCCTCTCCTCAAAGGTGTTGCCTTGTTGGCCCTGGATCACCTTGGTTACCCTCCTGTTGACCGTTTCCAGAAAGTTGATATCCTCTGTGAAACAAGGGCACTAATACTGTACACTGTACTCTAGGTGTGGTCTCGCTAGACACTTGTACAGTGGCAGAATGACCTCCGCCTTCCTGCTGGTAGTTCCCATGGCTGTGCAGCCCAGCACTTGATTTGCTTGTAGAAAGCAGGAAGTTGTTATCCCTCTGTACAGGCAGTTGGTAAGACCCCATCTGGAGTATGCGTGCAATTCTGGAGACCCCATCTCTGCAAAGACATAGACAGAGTGGAGGCTGTTCAGAGGAGGGCAACCAAAATGGTGCAGGGTCTGCACCAGAAGACATACGGGGAGAGACTAAAGCAGCTTCATGTGTATACTCTTGAGGAAAGGAGGGAGGGGGGGGACATGGTAGAAACTTTCAAGTATCTCAAGGGAATTAAAGCACAAGAGAGTAGCATCTTTCAGAAGAAAAGATGTGCAAGAACAAGGGAGCACAATTTGAAGATAGAGGGGGGATGGCTCAGAGGTAATGTTAGAAAGTATTTTTTCACAGAGAGGGTTGTGGATGCATGGAACAGCCTTCCTGAGGAGGTTGTGGAGTCAGGAACAGTGGGAGAATTCAAGAATGCATGGGACAGACATAAGACAATTCTAGTGTGGGGTAGGAGGAAGTAAGCTTTTGATTAACTAGAATCTGCAGCTTATCCATCAGGTAGGTAAATGGGCAGACTAGGTGGGCCAAGCAGTCCTTATCTGCCGTCAAATTCTATGTTTCTGTGTTTCTATGTTGACTGTAGCTTTACTGCAACGTGCTGAGTATTTCAGGTCACTCATGATAATTACACCCTGGTTGCTATCTTCCTCTGACCTGGTTACCCGCAAATCACCAAGCCAGTATTTGTTTTTTATTTTCGCCCCCAAGTGCATAACTTACACTTTCTAGCATTGAATGCCAGTTGCCAAATGACAGACCACTTGTTTAGCCTATCCATGTCTTTTCTCCATTCCTGTCTCCCCTCCTCCATGCCCACCATCCCACAGAGCTTTGTATTTTCCATGAACAGGTAGATTTTACCCTTGATCCTGTCCACGATGTCACTTACGAATATGTTAAACAACACCACACCGAGCAGAGAGCACTGTGAGACTACACTGGTCACAGACCATGTTTCTGGGAATTCCCCACAGTCTACCACCTTTTGGCTTACTTCTGAACCACCCAACAAGCTTAACATAGAAACACAGAAACAGAAATTGATGACAGATAAGTACTGCTAGGCCCACCCAGTATGCCCATTTTCTCTACTTGCTGAAAAAGCCGCTCACCCTTATTGATCTCCAGCTTTGAACTCTTTTCTTTCACTAGAGTTCCCCTATGCTTAGCCCATGCATTTTTGAATTCCCCTACCAAATTTGCCCCCACCACCTCCACTGGGAGGCTGTTCCATGCATCCACCACCATTTCCGTGTAGAAATACTGTACTTCCTCATGTTACCCCTTAGTCTACCCCCTTCCAGCCTCTGTCATGACCCCTTGTTCTAGAACATCTTTTTTTCTGAAAGATGCTATCCTCCTGTACCTTATTTATGCACTTGAGATATTTGAAGGTGTCTATCATATTTCATCCTCTCTCTCCTCTCCTCCAGGGTATACATATTGAGGTCCTCTAGTCTTTCCTCATATGACTTTTGATGCAGGCCCTGCACCATTTTTGTTGTTCTTCTCTGAAATGCCTCTGCCCTATGTCTTTACAGAGATGCGGCCTCCAGAACTGGACACAGTACTCTAGATCAGGTCTCACTAATGATTTGTACAGAGGCATCAACATCTCCTTTGTTCTACTGGTGATACCTCTCCCTATGTACCCCAGTACCCCACTGGCTCTCCCCACAGCCTTGGCACAATGTTTGGCCCCCTTTTAGTAATCTGGTATGATTAACCCCAGATTCCGTTCCTATTTGGTGACCATCGGTATCTCTTCCCCCATCATGTAAGCCTCCTCTGGGTTCTTGTCTCCCAAATATATGTTTTGCACTTTTTTGCATTGAATCTTAGCTGCCACACCCTTGACAATTCTTCTAGTTTACCTAGGTCCCTCCTCATTTTTCCACCCCTACAGGGCATGTCTACCCTGTTGTAGATCTCAATGTCATCTGCAAAGTGGCATATCTTTCCTTCCGGCCCCTCCACAGTGTCACTTATGAAGACATTGAATATTACTGGCCCCAGAACTGATCCCTGTGGTACCTCGCTGGTCACCCTTCTTTCCTTGGCTTGAGCTCCATTTACCACCACCCTCAGTGTTGTATTTCTCAGCCAGCTTCTAACTCAGTTTACAACTTTGGGACCCATTCCCAGGCTGTCTAGCTTATTTACAAGCCTCCTATGTTGAACAATGTCGAAGGCCTTGCTAAAATGCAGGTAGACCACATCCACCGCTCCCCCCAATCCACTTCTCTGGTCACCTAGTCAAAGAAAGCTATCAGATTTTTTAGACATGACCTTCCCTCTGTGAATCCATGCTGCCTCAGATCATGTTCTCTGCTGGATTCAAGATGATGCATGATCCTTTCTTTTAGCATTGATTCCATTATTTTCCCCACCGCCGAGGACAGGCTGACTGGTCTATAGTTTCCAGCCTCCTCCTTGCTCCCATTTTTATGTCTACTTACACTCATGTGCAAGAAACATTGTGCCACCATACGAGTTTTTGTAGGTATGGCACCTCCACTTCCACAGCCCTCAGCGTTTTTGCAGGTGTGGCCGCACCACACCAATGAATGTCCCAGCTGTCTATGGTAGCAATTCAGATTGCAGTGGCGTACAGTTGAAAGCAAGCAACTGCTACAATCAGCGGTGGTAATGTGTAGGCAATTTGCATACTGCCCTGCCGTCAGCAGTATGCAAATTGCCTCCATGTCACCACCGCTGATTGTAGTGGTGGTTGTATGTGCGTGCCTCCCCCTTTGTTGTGTGCTGAGGGGGTGCCCAGTCCCCTCTCAGCTCATGCACACCCCCCAAGCACACTGCATATCCAACAGGGTGCCCAATCCCCTGTTGGCTCCACTGCCCCCAAAACTTCCAGATGCCATGCTGGGAGCCCATCCCAGCATGGCAAAATCTCATGTCGTCTCTGCAAATTTAAAAATCCTGTAACAAAGAAAATGGCCCCACGTTGACTCTCTTGCCCCCCTCCTGCAACCGCACCCACCCTCTGCATGCCCCCACCTCCCACCCTCACACCCATACTCTACCTCTAGAGGCGTGTGATGATCTTTGATGGAGCGGGAACACTGCCTGCACTTTTCAAAGCCAACCGCGAACTGAAGAAATGCCGGTGAGCTGTATAATGGCATAAATAGGGTGTTTTCAACTTTGGTGCATATCTTGGTCATTTTTTCAAATTTTTGCACCAAATTTTCAACATGGGGGTCTTGGGACCCCACCTCATGAATTCAGTGACTGTCATTTGGTTATTCAGCCCAGAAAGGTGATTTTGCAGTCACTGCGAGAAATCACCTTTTGGAACCGATTAACGAAACGACAGTGTCACTGTTCATGAGGTGGGCTCTCAAAAAGCCTATGTTGCAAATTTGGTGAAAAAAATTCCCCAACATTACTGTGTTACGAGTGTGCATTGCGCAGTTTCCATGCACACTCACAAATTTGTGAATTTGTAATATTTTCACTCCAGATTTTCAATATTAGAATTTTTTCACACCTTCTTATTAACAGTACAGCTGTCATTTTTCACATCCTGGCCAAAATGTGTTTTTGCACTTCCGGTGCAGAATAGCACGGTCACTGTGGGAAATCAGTGTTTGGGACAGAGTAAGAAAATCACAGTGACACTGTTCATGAGCAGAGGTCCTAAATGCCTATGTTGAAAATCTGGTCACACATGTCCATAAAATGACTGTGTTACCAGCATGCATTGTGCAGTTTCTACGCACCCTTGTAACTTCATAGATTTGTAATATTTTCACTCCAGATTTTCAACATTGGCATTTTTCCACACATCCTTATGAACAGTATAGCTGTCATTTTTTACATCCTGGCTGAAATGTGTTTTTGCACTTCCAGCGCAGAATAGCGCAGTCACTGTGGGAAATCAGTGTTCAGGACAGATTATGAAAATCACAGTAACACTGTTCATGAGTGGAGATCTCAAAATGCCTATATTGAAAATCTGGTTCAAAAAATCCCCCAAATAATTGCATTACGGGTGTGCATTGTGCAGTTTCTATGCACACTCGTGACTTCACCAGTTTTTTTATATTTTCGCTCCAGATTTTCAACATTACCATTTTTTTACACCTCCTCATGAACAGTACAGCTGTCATTTTCACATTCTGTTTGAAATGTGTTTTCGCACCTGTGGCGTTAATGGCGCATATCTGTGCAAAATCTACTTTATTCCAACAAACTGATAGTGTCACTGTTCATGCGGTGGGGTCACGAAAAGCCCACGTTGAAAACTTAGAGTAAAAATACCAGAACACGCCCAGGGCCTTAGGGTTTCTGACCATAACGCCCTACCCTGTAGGGTCTGACCGGTGTCTGCCCTATCCTGTAGGGACTGACAGGCGTCAGGGGTGTAACTTGGGATTGTTGACAGTAATGCTCATGCCATTCCACCCCCACCCCCACAGCCAGTGACAGGCATCGAGGTGCACCTTGGACTGTTTGGCCCCAGAGTTTACACCATTCTCCTATACTGCACCCATTTCAGCATATTTCCTTATGGAATGAGGTGAGTGTAAAGCCCTAACACCCCAAGGCACACCTCGACACTTGTCAGTGTCTGCAGGGTAGGTTGAGGTGAAATGTCATGACCATTATGGGTGACGACCCAAAGGCACACACCAATGCCTGTCCATCTCTGCAGGTTGGGGGTGGAGTTGATGTCAGTTCAATACATTACTGCCATTCCTATACTGCATCTGTCTAACTCCTGCACTTCCACTGCTAATGCCAGCAAGCAAACATTTGGCATTGACAAATGCTTGTTTGTAGAGAGACTACATCTGCTCTCCTCCAGTCCTTTGGAACCACTCCCATTTCCAACAATTCATTGAACAGAGCTGCCAGCGGTGCTACAAGCACCTCTCTAAGCTCCTTTAATATTCTAGGATGTATCCCATCTGGTCCCATTGCCTTGTCCACTTTCAGTTTTGTGAGTTCCTTTAGAACTCTGTCCTCCATAAATTGACTGATGTCCACCTCCCTCACCATATTTTTTTTTTTTTTTTAAGTAACCGGGTAAGGCCCACTAGACACAACTGCCTGTTTTCAAGGGGCGACCTGGGAGCACTGGGTGGTTAAGTGACATGCTCAGAGTCACACAGTATACAAGTGGAGGTTGTGAGAATCAGACTCAGGTCTGGTCTGCTGGATGTACCAAGCTTGTTCACACCTCGTTCCTCTAACCTCTAGGCTATACTGCCAGCCCAACTTAATTGTGGTCTCTCACCTTCTCCCTCTTCTGTGAATATTGCACAAAAATATTTTTTCAAGATTTTGCTTTTTCCAAGTCCCCTTCCGCACACTCCCCTTCTTCCCACTTCAGCCTTACTATCCTAACCCTTGTCTTTCTCCTTTCACTAATGTACCCAGGGCCAGATCAAGCCATGGGGGGCCTGGGACACTCACAACTTGGGTGGCCATGTAAAACGCCCAACTTTCCATACCAAAATGTTTTATTTTGCGCAACATTTACTGAGCACGTTGTTTATTAACCATAACAACCACCATATGGGAGACTACCCCATTATTCACAGGGGAAAAAAGTAACTTGAAGTACAACACCCTGTCATGTTGTCATAGTCTGTAATGTTATATTTATTGTACTGTACAAGACATGAAGGCCGCCTGGCTCCAGATGCTCTGGGGGTCTAGATGCTCTGTGGTGAGTTTTGGAGCTTTTATTGAAGTCGCTCTCCTCTAGACCCTGTTCAGAAAAGCAAAGTAATCTCTAAGTAACCTCTTTAATCACAAGTTTATTTTAAGGAAATAAACAAAAATAAACAGTGCTTTACTAAGAGGTATGCATCCTGCTCCAAACAACAGTAAGTTACTGTATGTACCCATTGTACAGAAGAGTGCAGTTCAATGTACAAATGCTATGACTCCAAATAAACAGACTGATGTCATACCTTTATCTGCTCATGGGATATCAAAGGAATGATTAATTCCATTTATTTCAGAGTTAGGATCCATGAATGTATACACACACACCACCCGTCCTTTATCTCTTCTTTGAACAAGCTCAGATCAATTATCTCAGCATAAAAATAAAATACAGAAATCAACTTTCTAAGCCACTTACTGAACTCAAGCTGTCTGCTGTTGCTAGCTCCTTTGAAACTCCTTGGTTTAGCAGCAGCAGGCAGTTTGGAGCAAGTGCATCGATTAATCATGCTGCTAGCGATAAATTGGCCGTGGCGTGCAGATAGCGAGTGCAGGTGCTGCCGCTGGCAAAGTGCATGCTGAGCCTCAAAAACCACCAAGAAAGAGTGGTTTAAAAATGCTGCCCAGATGGATTGTATGCAAAGCTCCTGGTCCGGCGCGCTCCTCGTGATATGCAGCAGCAGCCCAGGTCTGGTGCAACTTGCACGGTCCAGGTCCAGTCCCAGACTCAAAAAAGTGGAAAACCTGTCAGTATCCTAAGGAGGTAGATCACGGTGCTTGCATAGTTAGCCTTCTTCACTTCTTGTGCCACACAGTGCCAGTTTGTTTTTCTAGCAAGTCACCCAACCCTAGCTGCAGGCTGAATATAATGGAGGAGGGGTGGGAACGAGAGAAATCTTCTGCAATGTTGGCTTGCCGGGGGGCCTGTCTGTAGCAGGAGGGTCCGGGGGGCTTGTGTTTGTTTTCTTTTAATTAAAAGCCTCTCCCAAAGTCATTTTTTGTTTGTTTTGTTTTATTTTATGGAGCAAGCTCCGGGGTTGATTCACGCTTGACTCATGTGGGGAGGGGGAGGCATGATTTATTACAAATCCTTACCAGTACTGTACCACCTGAGGGAAGGGGGAACAAGAGAAATCTGCAATGTAGGCTTGCCGGGGGGCCTATCTGTGGCAGGGGGCTTGTGTTTTTTTTTTTTTATTTAACAAATGTGCTTCTTCCCAAGTCAGGCTGCTTTCACAGCGTTTTTAAGGGAGCAAGCTGCCGGGGGCCTATGGGGGGAGGTTGACTCGTGCTTAACTCACGCTGCGGCGAGGGGGAGGTGGCATGATTTACAAACCACCAGTCCACCTACTAAAAGTGTCTCTAGCTTCTGACTACTGGGAGGGCCAGTCTATGGCGGGGGGCCTGGGGCATTTGCCCCATTTGTCCCCCCCTTAATCCGGCCCTGAATGTACCTTTAAAACATATTGTCCCCTTTTTGTACTGCCTGGGCCTTTTTTTCTTCTGTTTGCACCTTTGCACTCCTGACTGCCTTCTCTGCCTCTCTTTGCTTATTTGGATACACCACCCTGTCCTCCTCCTTCTGTGTTTCCTTGTACCTGAAAGCCAACTTTTTCATTCTTACCTTTCTGGCCACTTCCTTTGATAACCTTAGTGGTTTTCTCTTTCTCTTGCCTTTATTTATTTGCCTAATGCAAAGGTTTGTTGCCTGCAGTATGGCTCATTTTAGATTGTCCCATTGTTCCTTAAATCCCTCCCCCCCCCGTCCTCCCTGTCCATTAGGGCTTTCCTGAGAAATACCCCCAAATTTGCAAAGTCTGCCCTCCTGAAGTCCAGGACCCTCACTTTCGTGTGGTTTAATTGACTCTGCCACTGTACTCCTATTGAACCACATGTGATGATCACTGGACCCAAGGTGTCCACCCACCATAACATCTGCAGTTCTGTCCCCGCTGGTGAATACCAGGTCAAAAATTGCACCCTCACATGTGTGTTCTAGCAGTAGCTGCTTGAGGCATGCCCCTTGCAGGGAGTCCAGTATGTCCCTGCTTCTGGTGGAAGCTGCATCTGGGATGTTACAATCAACATCTGGCAGATTGAAGTCACCTACCAACAGCACTTCCCCTTTACTCGCCATCTTATGGATGGCTTCCACTAGAACCTTGTGCAATTCTTCCCCTCATGCTGGAGATCTGTAGAGCATGCCTGTTCGAATATTGATGCCATTTCTCATCTCTAGGGTTACCCACAGGGCCTCTTCCCCTCCCCAAAAATTCCTGTACATCAGTTGCTTTTATACCCTACCTGATGTAAAGAGCTACTCCTCCTCCCTTTTTACCCTCCCTGTCTTTTCTGAAAAGAGTATAACCTGGTATAGCTACCTCCTAGTCATGGTTACCATATTACCATGTCTCGGTAATGGCGACAATGCCCAAGTCAGCCTCTGCCATTAAGGCCACCAGGTCTGGGATTTTATTTCCCAGGCTGCGAGCTTTTGCACACATGGCCTTCCATATTTTGTTTCTTCATCCTCATTTCTTCCCTCATCACCCCCACCTTTAATCCCCTTTCTCCTTTTCAGTGCCATTCTATCTTTTCCTAGTTTAGTTGCCACTTGTGATTTCCCAACCTTAGAGTCCTCCCTGCTGACTACATTAACCTGTGGGGGTGGGATGTTTGATTCTCCCTACTTCCTTCTGCCAGCTGCCTTAGCTAGTTTAAATGTTTACCAATTAAACATTTAAATCACTAAGGACAATGGTCCTCTCCCTGTATGGATGCAGGCCATTGGCCTTGTATAGGTCTACATCCCTCCAGGTGGGTCCCCAGTCCCTAACAAAGCCAAAATCCTCCTCTCTGCACCAGTTCATCAACCATGTGATGAAGTCCCTGGTGCGGAGATTTCTAGCCTCCCCCTTGCCATGGACAGGCAGCACCTCCAAGAGGGTCACAGAGTTTTGCTACCCGCCCAAGGGCACTCCCCAACTCCCCGAACTCCTCCTGCACTTACCTTATCCCTGCCTCATCCCTAGCCAGGTCATTTGTCCCCAGATGAACAATGACATCCAGCTCCCCCTTCCTTGCTGCCACCCTAACGATCCTCTGAATCCACTCTCCATCCCTCTGAGCTGTGACTCCTAGCAGACATTTAATCTGCCTCTCCACCCTGCTACCTGTCCCCAAATCCACTCCCCTCCCTATGGAGTCCCCCACCAGGAGTTGCTTCCTCCTTCTCTGGGGTCGTCTGCTACCCCCCTGAGGTCTTAGGAGCAAGTTTACCCCCCCCCCAGATCTTCTATCTTCATGACCAGTCACCTTCGAGGTACAGAGTCGAAGGCCTTGCTGAAGTTCAGACACAGGATATCAACCACTTCGCCAATGTCCACTGTCCTGGTGACCCAGTGAAAGAAGTCAATTAGATTACTTTAGCAGGACCTCTCTGACAAAAACCCATACTGGCTCATGTCCTAGAGCTCATTATCCTCTAGAAAACTCACCAGTCTCACTTTCCAGATGGTCTACGTCAGCTTGCCCATAGTTGAGGCTAGGCAGACTGGCCTATAGTTCCCTGGTTCATCCTTTAATCATCTTTTATGGAGAGGCACCATGTATGCAATTTTTCAGTACAGGGGCATGATCCCTGACTCCAAAGAGGTGTTAAACAGGTCTGCCAGGGGATCCACTACAGCATCTGCAACTTCTCTTAGGACCCTTGGGTGCATGTCATCTGGCCCTGGGGATTTATTGACCTTCAAGACCTAGGCCTGTAAGTGCCCCATCTGCTTGAATGACTCTGTCTGTGACTCCCCCCTCCTGGTTCCCATCCCCCGTTCCCTTGTGGCACTGGTACGTCCTTCTCTCTAGTAAAGACTGAACAGAAATACTCATTACGTACCACCACTTTCTGTTCGCTGCCTTCTGCTAAAGCACCATCCTTTTTTAATCTAGCTCATCCTTTATGTTCCTTTTCTACCTTATAGATCAGAAAAAGGACCTTCTCCCTTGCCTTTACCCCCTGTGGTAGCTTCACTTCCCTTGTAGCCTTTGCCACCCTAACCACTGCTCGCCTCCCTTGATTTAGCAGAGTAATCCACTCTATCCTCCTCCTTCTGAGTATGTTTGTACTTCCAGAAGGCTGCCCTCTTATCACCTACAGCTTTTGCTACCTCCCTGCAGAACTAGCTTAGGCTTTTGGCCTTAATTTTCTTACTTTAGAGATTGACTAGTGGCTTCCATCAATCCCTCCTTTATTATTGCCCATTTCCATTCCACATCCATCTTCATTCTGATCCCATCAAGGTGTCCTACATGAATTTCTCCCATCGTACCAAAGTGAGCCCTCTTAAAGTCCAAAACCTCTTCTCCTGGTCTTGACCATCCCCCTGCCCATGTCCAGGTGGAATCACACTGTGTTGTGATCACTATCTGCAAGTGATGGGTTCCACTTTCACATCCTGAACATGCTCACATTTGTACAGGTAAATCCAAAATGACAAGAGACCAGGCACCATCCACCAAGAACTCCAGATTGAGAGACTTAAATGGCTGAAGTGTTTTAATGCAGGTTCATGCAGCATAAAAAAACAAACAAACAGCAAAGTGCCATGTAGGTGTGCTACCCACTCGTGCTAGGCCTGACCAGTTTTGCTCATGCGTGCTTCCTCAGGGTCCCTGAGGCGCGCATACGTAAACAGTGAGGGCCCCTAGCCGCCAGTGTCTTACCACATAACACTTGTTTATTTTCAATGTGAACTTGCATCAAAACACTTCAGCCACTACTCCTCGGTTGGGAGTTCTTGTGTGTAAGTGCCTGGTTTCTTGTCATTTTGGATTTACCTGCTAACAAGTGGCACATCAGCGTTTGGAGCTGCCCTTCTTGCTTCTCATATTTGGACAGTACCAGGGCCAGTACAGCTCTCTTCCTAGTGGGTTCCATGACACCTTGAGCCAAGAAACCACCCTGAAATGCATCCATCAGTACTTGCTCCCTAGTGTAAGAGGTAGCCAGGATTTTCCAGTCCATCCCAGGTAGATTGAAATCCCCCACTATTTCTCCATCTTGTTTAATGGCCCATTTCCATGATTTGAGACCATAGTACCCTGTCCAACTCCCCTTCCTGGAAGGTAGCCTGTAGACCAACTCCATCCTTAGTTTCTTCCCTTTACTGGATTGTACCTGTACCCACAACACTTCAGTCTTAGCCTCCTCCTCTTCCTTTCTGGTACAAGTTATCACCTCCTTCATATACAAGGCCACTCCCCCCTTCCCATCCCCCTATCTTTTCTATACAGTTTATTATACTTGGGAACTGCAAAGTCCCTGTCATGGTTTGTGTGGTCCACTTCTCTGTAATGACTGCTATGTCCACCTCTCTATCGGCCATCAGTAACTACACTTCTGCCATCTTATTTCCCAGGCTTCTGGTGTTCAGAGACACCACCATTTACTGCAACTTGGGACCTCCTGTACTGCTGACCTGCCCCCCCCCCTCCTCCCTCAGTCACTCCTCCCTACCTCCAGCCTCTCATCTAGCTCCTTTCTATGCTGTTCTGATTGGGCAAGAGGCCTATTGGCCTCCTTCACTAGGTGACTAATGACGCTGTGCACCCTGCTGCCTTCTCCCTGTCAGTTTAAATTGAGGTTTTTCCCTCATGAATTCCACCATCTTGTATTTAAGGACACTTGTATCCTTCTTACTCAGATGCAACCTGTCCTGTACATACAGGTCCTTGTTATCTTAGGTACCTCCCCAGCCACCAACAAGCCCATACCTCTCCTGTTCATCCCTAAGCCTTCAGTTAAATTCCTCTACTCTTACTTTCCATGTCGTACTAGCCTTCACGACTGGAAGCACCTCTGAGAAGCCTACCATCCTCCCTGCCTCACTATAAATTCTTCCCACCTCCCTGAACCTCTCTTGCACCTCCCTCACCTCATATCCTACAAGGTCATTGATTCCCAGGTGCACTATAATGTAAGGTTTCCCTCCACCCTGCCCCATAGACTGTGCTATCAGAGATCTTACTCTTCCTGCTGTCATCCCTGGCATACGTTCTACCCTACTACAGTTCTCCCTTGACTCTTTCTCTCTCCATCTTACTCCCTTCACAAGTGAATCCCCCAAGATTACCACCCTCCATCCTGGAACCTCCCACCTCTCTGTCCTATTTTCCACTCTGTCACCTGCCTTGCCTTTTCTCTCTAGTCCCTCTTGTATTCCCCCCAACCTCCTACTCCAACTAGCTCCTTTCTCATCCCCTCTTCTCAAGCCTTTCTCCCCCTGGCATGCCCCCATCTTACCATTTTGCTCACCCCCCAGCCTGCCTTCTATCCTTCCCTTCTTCTCCCCAGCCTGATCCCTCTTTCTCCTTGTCCACCACCATCTTCCCTGCTCCACCTCCCCTCTCCTCACCTGAACTTACTTTCTTCCACCCCTCCTCCCTACTTTTCCTGACACCTCCTCCCTACTACCTCCCTTCCTATCCCTGTCTCTCTCCATTCCACCAGTTGCCCCTCCTCTCCTCTCCAGTAGAGAATCTGTTCCCTTACAGGCAACTCTGGAGTGCTACCATTCTCCCCCACCCCGTCCTGCCTTACCTTTTGCACTTACTGTTATCCACCACCCTTCTCTGGGTCCTCTCTCCCACTGGGAGGAGGGGGACCCGGGGACCTGCTTGAGCACCTGCTCCTTCTTACCACCTTGGCCCCACCTCCCTTCTTGGGTCCATTCCTGCTCCTTTCCCCTTAGCAGCCTCCAAGCCCTGCATCCCCATCCCCACTGCCCTCCCTTTATTGCCCTATCCACCAGCACACCTATTTTCTGTCTCAGCTGACTAAACTTCTTGCAAACCAAGCATCCCCCCATCTCCAAGAGTGTTCCCAGAAACACCACTGCTCCACATCCCCTGCACCCCCAAAACCCTTTCCTGTCGTGCTCTGCCTCCACTGCATGCCCCTTCCCCACATATTAAGTTCCTAGGCCCTCTCTAATAATGTAGTTAGGTAATCCTCTTAACCTTTTGTAGCTTTTAATTAGGACTATTTGTAGGCCTGCTTTAGGACTGCACTATATGCCTTCCTGCTAAATTTCTTGCCTGCTAAATCCCCTGCAGGCTGACCCTAAATAGCAAGTAGCTGAGATCTTAAAATATCGCTGTTATCCCACCAGCTAGTCCCCCCCGTAGGCTGACCCTTGATGGGGAGTATCTGAGCTCCCCTAATACCACTGCTACCACCAGATGCCTACTCCAGAGACTCTTCCTAGATAGGAAACATCTGCTACCTTTTGAGCCCATATTTACGCTTCCCTTACCCTCACTTATCTTAGCTGCTCTACTTTGAGAAGTGTGGTCAGAAGCCTGAGGGCCTCCCCTAAAGCTCTGCCAACACCACCAGATGCTACTTAGTTGGACACTACACTTCTGCTTCATGGCACTCACACTTCAGGGTCGCTCATATGACCAGTCGCTTGAGATTGTGGATAATATTTAGCAAATACAGTGCCCCTATTGGGCTTTCCCTGCCTCATAGTGTGGCATGCTTGTTAAGAGTGTGATCCCGCGCTCCATCTACAGCCAACCACCCTCCTCCCAAAGCCCCAGTGCAAAGCACAGCCACAGTTTGTTCAGCCCTCCATTGTCCCAAGCCCCAAGCAAACACAAACAGTAGGACTTAACTGTTTTTGTCCTGTTGCATGTCCCTGCTACCCTCTGATCACTCAGCAACTTCTTCAGAAGAAAGGAAGCAGATGTCCAGACTCTGGCTTTATGTTTGAAACTATAGTGCCCTTATTGTGCTCTCCCTGCCATGTGGTGTGGCATGCCAACAAGGGCATGATCCTTTCCTCCCTCTCACCCTCCCTCTGCAGCCGACCTCCTTCCTCCTAAAGCCCTAGCGCACAGCACACCCACAAACAATCTGTTCATCCTTCCATTTTCCCAAGCCCCAAAGAAACATAAAATGCAAGATTTAGCTTTTCTTGTCTCTTTCCAGGTCCCCACTACCCTTTGATCACTCAGTAATTTCCTCAGAAGAGGGGAGTAGATGCCTGGACTCTGACCATATGCACAAAATTACAGTGGCCCTATTGGGCTCTCTGTGCCACATTGTGTAGCGTGCTCACCAATGGGGTGATCGCTTCCTCCCTCTCAACCCTCTCTGCGCAGCCAACCTTCCTTCTACCAATGCCCTAGCCCATTGCACAGCCACAAACAATCTGTTCAGCCCTCCATTTTCCCAAGCCCCAAGCAAACTACCAGTCTTGGACTATGCTGATGTGGTTTGTGGCACGGCCCCAGTCACATCCCTCACCAAACTGGACATTCGTCTCAACTCCTTCTGCCGTTTTGCAACCGTTGCACCACCCTTTACCCACCACTGCCTCCTCTATGCTCCCCTCTCCCTTGCTCCTTTATCACACAGAAGAGCTGTTCACTGCATCTCCCTTGTTGCCAAGTTCTGTTTTGGCGCTCTCCCCCCCACCCACCTTTCGCATTCTACCTCCACTTCATTCTCATTTTGCCACAGAGACCCACGTACCCTCTCTATCCCTTGTCCCCACTCTACTGCTGGCCAAGCTGCCTTCTCATATCATCTCCCTCTTCTCTGGAACACGCTACCCTCTAGTGTTTGACTATCCTCCTCCTTCTTCTCCTCCTCAAAAGACTCCTCAGACTCCTCCCCTCTCCACTGTGTTCACAGGGCTCCAACTCCCCTACCACATCCCTAGTGACTGCTCCCCCCCTTAGGTGCTAGAGTCAGAGTAGAATATTCTGCTCCTATTACCACTGCCTTGAAACTTACAAGACATTTAATTTTTCCTGTTTTGTGTCCAAATGCCGATATGTTTGATACATTTATGTATATGCGTTATTTTTATTTCTAGTATTCAGGAGCCTCAGTATTGTTAATGTACTATGTCTAATATTATTTATGTAAACAAGTGCCTCGTTTTATATTTCTGGTCTTGTAACCATGACCTACCTCTCTGTTTGTTACACTGTTCATTTCCTTGTTTACCCTGTCCCCAGACCGCACCTGGAAATGAGCCTCAGCTCAGTGTGCCTTTCCCGATTACCAGTTTTAAATCAATAAATAAACAAATAAAACAAAATTCAGCACTTAGCATTTTGTGTCCCTTTGCAGGTCCCACTCCCCTCCAATTGCTTGGTGGCTTTCTCGGAAGCAGTTTTCATTATTAGAATTTCTAATAATCCTCCTCCTGTCTTTGCCTGCTTACCAAGGAAATAGCTGCTGATTACATGGTACCATATAAAACTGAAGCTATGGCTCCACATGAGGCCTCTATGTTGTGCATGTGTACAGTATGTTAGAAGAGGGACATTCTACCAGTGGAATTGGGCAGAATTTTGAATTCCTGCATTCTATGGTAAATAATCCACCTCTTAAACATGGGGAAAGACAGAGAGAAAAAAGAAACAGGGTGAGGAAAGAAGGCAATAAGTAACTAATGTAATATTTTTTTATAAAAATGCATGCCCCGGATGTCTTTTATTGTCTTTTATTGTTTCAACAACTCTTCTCCATTACCAGAATATGGATTTTTTTAAATTCAAAGTTAAAATGAAAGGTTTCTGAGAATGTTTAAGCAGAAATCTAGATATCTGGGCCCCTATGAGCCTCTCTGGTACAACCCCAGAATTTAGGTAGGAGGATCTCAAATATGTTGGTCCTCTTGGGGTTCCAGTGAGATCGAAATAGTAGGGGACCTCTTGGAGCCAGAAACAGGGTTCTTAAAGCTTTCAGTCAGTTGCAACAAGGCTTTCTTTCACCTGCCCTAGATCTTTGTAGATATTTTCAATTGCGTCCTGTGCTGCAGCCTTGGTTCACCAAAGACCATACAATAGTCTCAACCGACCTTATTAAATATTTGCAGAAATGGACACAGCTCACAAAGGGCCTGGTTAGTCATATGTATAAGTTAGTGCAGGACCTTTACTTGCCCAACTGGGGGTCCCACAGACTTAAGTGGTTGACAGAGATGCAGTCTATTATTTTGGAGGATAGTTAGGTAGTTGGAAAGAGGTGCATCGAGCCTTACCAGACCTCAGACTGCAACTTATACAAAAGAAGATCCTTAGTCGATGGTATAGGACCCCAGATCATTTCGTTTTGATGGGTCTTGCCACCTTTAATGTTTGCTGGAGATGCTCGGTCGAGCCTGGGACACTTTGTCACATACTGTGGGGATGCCCTTTGTTAAAGGATGGTGGGAAATAGTTATCCAAAAGGTGGAGCGTACCCTTAATTTATCTCGACTTCACACGCCATGTTTCTGGCTCCTAGGGGATGCACTTTTACTTGATCAGTCAGCCTTAAAATATAAGCTGTTTTTATACTCTGCAGCGATGGAGGCCAAGAGGCTCCTTATTTGTCACTGGAGATTAACCTTCCCTCCTCCTCCTTATATAAGTTGGTTACAGGCTATATCCAAATCAGACTCGTCTTTATAGGTTTTATTTTGGAGGAAACGGAAACTTCCAGTTTTTCAAGCAGCTTACGCACCTTGGTTTTTCCATTTGGGGTGGACATGGATACCATGTAAGTTTATTTAGATTTAATGATGTAGGATATTAATATTCTTATGTTGTTTTATTTAGTTATATTTGAGATCATTATTGGCTTTTGCAGGCTTTTCCTTAAAGTTGTATTTTCTTTGATTTCTGATAGGGACTTTCGGAGGTGTTGCCATGGCTCTTACTCTTTGTTGTTAAGTATGTAGGGTGGTATTCAGTAACTTTAAGAGATCTGCTTCTGTTTCTGTAACTGCCTTTTACAGGTGTTGTAATATTTGTTGCTTAACATTTTTTACCATGCTGTTTTGAAATGTACGGTTTTGACATCCTGTTTTATTGCATGTGATAGTGTTGCTGTTGGGCTATCATATTTGTTTTCAGCTTATGTTTTGTTGTACTAAATCTCAATAAAACATTTAAATACAAAACAAAGTTAAAAGAGAAGCACATTTCAATGAAAAATTCTAACTTTTAACTTTTTCAAATAATTTATTCTTATTTTTTTATTCATTTCAAGTCAGACTTTTAAGAGCCATTTTATAAGAGCAATAAGACACTCCAGAGTGGGCTATTATGGCGATAGAATTGCACTTCTCAGATGCATTTAATGACACTCAGCTGCGCCTCATGCCGAACAATGCACTTGAGGCATAATGCATGGTCAGGTGTGCGGCAATATTGCAATAACCAAATGACTTGGGTGGGTTGTGAGGCCCGAGGCAGTTATTACAGCACTGGTGCACACAAACAGTGGATTATTACACTTATAACATTTGTAAAATGGTCAAAAGTATTATAAATCATTGGCCAGCCCGGTGGTGCTAAGGGTTGAGGCACTGGATGCCACACCTCGCTCCACGCCGGCGACCTGGGTTCGAAGGCGGACTCGGGTTGCTGGTGGGTCAGCCAGGGGGGAGATAGGCTTGAGCGTCCAATGACAGTTCCCCTTCTCTGTGGAGGGTTGCGGCCATAACTGCGCACTTGTCTGACTCTGAGCAGAGGCTCTGAATACTGCAAGCCCCAGTTGCAGAGGAACGGGTAGCCACCTCACAGTGTGGACATCGGTGCGTAAGTGCCATGACGTTAGGGGCTACACACTGAAGGGGAGGGACGAAAATGGAAAAACACCTGCTGGCTCTGGGAAGACGGATTTCCCGGAGTGTGCCTCCGATGTGCCCTGCTCACCAGGACCACCACCTCGATCTAACGAGATGAAGGATTACAGCGTGAAAGTCCCCGACTCGTCCCCACTCTGGGGGAAAACTGAAGCTCCATGGGGGAATGAGGGGTGAGTCCTGGTGGGTGCGTGGTAGGAGGATGACTCCTTGGATGCCCCAAAGGGTCAGGGCCAGCTGGCAGTAGGGAAGGGATAAACAGAAGGGGGAAAAAAGTATTATAAATCACCATAATGCACACGCTATCATGTCTTACTGCTTACATATAACCTGCCTCACAGATATGTTAATAATATTAGCTTGTGGGGTCAAAATGTAATTATGCAGCACATTCCCAAACACCTGACAAAATCCTATAAAAGCACAATCCCCCCCCCACCCAAATAAATACCTCAAAGTGGTACTTCAGTCAAAATTTGCAAAAGCTTATGTTGTGCTGAGTGTTTTGTTTGTGTGGGTAATCATAGAAACACAGAAACATAGAATTTGACAACATTTAAGGACTGCTTGGCACACCAAGTCTGCCCATTTCCCCAACCTATGTCTGTAATACTGTAGACCCTACTTGATCTCTGGATTAGCCCTCCCTTCCCTAATGACTAAGGTTCCCTTATGCCTCTCCCAAGCATTCTTGAATCCCACCACAGCTTTTGGCCCCGCTATCTTAACTGGAAGGCTGTTCCAGGCATCCACTACTCTATCTGTGAAGAAGTATTTCCTTTTGTTTCCCTTGAGTTTACCCCCCCACCAGCTTCATAGCATGTCCCCTTGCTCTTGAGCATCTTTTTTTCTGAAAAAATGGTTCCCTCTTGTACCTTATTTATATCCATGAGGTATTTGAAAGTCTCTATCATATCCCCCCTTTCCCTTCTTTCCTGCAAGGCATATATATTTGAGGTTGTTTAGTCTCTCCTCATATGTTGCCTGATTTCATGACTGATTACTCATGGTGCAAACTGATTTACGCCAAACCTCATGGTGTAAATAGCAACTTGCACCATGCATTACGCTGTTCCCTAATCCAAGAGGTGCCTTGCACCATGCCGCATGCAGGTTGCACCAAATGTGGGTTACACCACCCACTATGCTGCAACCCACAACGGCATAGCGCTAGGGTGGGTTCCAGCAGCAACTGTGCCCTATTCCAAAAGGGTGGCTGCCGTAACCCACTTATACTATTCTAAGAGCCACATTGGTGCAGAGGAGTTAGACCATCATGGAGATGGTCTAAAGGGCATCCGTGTGTGCCCATCGATGGATGCCCACTCCGCAGCACCATGGCACAGTTCCTACAGTGCTCCCCTTGCCCCCCTGAACATGTTAATTCTCCCCACCCCTGAATGTCAAGGACCCCTGGGGTCCATTTTTTAAAGTGCCCCCTGATGCCTGTGCCACCTGTCCAGCCCCTCCCCCCGTGTCCCCTGGTGCTTGCTGTGGTGTTCCAGGGTAGGGGGCTCCTGGGGGGGGCAGTTTGCAGTGCACCACAACTTGCGGTATGCAGGGCTATTGCGCCATGCCCGTGGCACTAGCCTACGCCTGCCACAAGTCACAGGTCATAGGTGCTGGTACCCTGCCTCTCTTAGAATATGGCACAGGGTCCCTGGCATAGCAGCGAATGTTGCAACTCGCATATGCCAGTGAGTTGCAACATTCATCTTGGAATCAGTCCTCTAGGCCCTGGTGCAGACCCTGCACCATTTTTGTTGCCTTCCTCTGGCCTGCCTCTACTCTGACTATGTCCTTCCAGAAATGTGGTCTCCAGAACTGGACAGAGCACTACAGGTGAGATCTCACCAATGATTTATACAGTAGTATCACCACCTCCCTCTTTCTGATGGTGATGCTTCTCCCAGTGCACCCTAGCATCCCACTGGCTCTCCTCACAGCTTTGTCACACTGTTTGGATGCCTTTAGGTCATCAGATATGATTACCCCCAGGTCTCTTTCCTTTTTGGTTGTTGTCATTACCTCTCCCCCCATCTTGTACTATGCCCCTGGGTTTCTATGCCCCAAGAGCATGAATTTGCACTTCTTTGCCTTGAAACTTAGTTGCCACATTTTTGACCACTACTAAAGCTTTCCTAGATCCCTATTCATTTTTCCACTCACACTGGATTGGCTACCCTATCACATATTTTAGTGTCATCTGCAAAAAGGTACACCCGCTTTTCTAGTCCGCCTGCAATGTCACTAATAAATATTTTAAAGAGGACCGGTCCCAGTACTGATCCTTGTGGCATCCCTCACTGGTCACCCTCCCTCCCTTCCCTGGAGTGTACTCCATTTACCACCACCATTTGATATCTATCCCACAACAAATTTCTTACCCAGTTTACCACTTTTGGCAACACTCCCAGGCTGCCCAGCTTGTTTACTAGTCTCCTATATGGAACAGTGTCGAAGGCATATGCACAACATATGCTTTTGCAAATTTTAACTGTAGTACTCCTTTAATTTTTGATCTGATTGTTCCTAAACATGGCCCTAGAAAGGCTATTAAATATTTCACCTAGTCCCCCCCTGAAAGTATCCTTAAGGGCTTATGTTCAACTTGTGTCTTATGTAGCCAGTAAGGGGCAGTTATATATCTGGTTTTCCCAACAATTTGCCACAACAGGTTTCTTTTGTCGGCTGGGTTGTCCCTTTGTAATTAACCCATAAAATGGCTATAAAAATGGTTCATCAATTTTTTTCAGCGGTGATGGGCAGTTATTATTTGCCATAATATTCATATGGTTAGTAATACAAACTTAGAGACAAAGGCAGCAGCTGCATTTGACACTCGCTCTGCCTCTCTCTCTCTCTCTCCCTCTCTCTCCCTCTCTCTCTCTCTCATAGCTTAGTGTCACATGGCATCATTCCAGTCATTTCTGGCCATTGATATTGCACTTTGCAAAGAGCTGGGCAAAATTAGCAAATTCCAAATTTGTGGAATTTTTGCGAACTTCCGTGAAATTTCACCAAATATTTGGGAATTTTCTGGAATTATTTAATTGGCTACAACTCCATCTGTGTTGCAACTAGAAGTCTGACATTTGGAATGTCTATTTTCTGGTACAGGTCCTAAATGTATTTCTTATTTTTCATAACATTTTGATGAAGGGTGGAAAAGTTATAGGGGCTCAAAGTCTTCGATTTAATATTCATGTGAAAATGTCTGAAAATATTTCTATGCTTACAACTTAGCCACCTTTGCATCTAGATATCTGAAAACTTAAATGCATTCTTTTTTGGAAGAGTCATAGAAACTGCTATATAGAGAAGTACTGGTTCTGTAAATTGTAAGTTTTAGCCATGACCTACAACCTGCCTCCCCACTCCACTTCCCGGGCTCACTTCCAAACCTGGGTCGTCAGCATGGCAGCACAATGCTCTGATGCTGGGCCATTGGGGGTTGCCTTAAAACTTAATATTTAGGGTCAGTGAACCGAACGCCATTGGTGATGTCCCATTCTGTAGTTTTAAACTTATAGATGCTTACAATTCAGCAGTTTATGTAATTGCGAAATGTAATTTTAAAATTTTAGAAAGTTTGGAGTCTTATAATTCAGTGACCTTTAAAGACAGAGATCTGAAACTTGTATACTTATGCATGGGCTTGGTATAGTCATCATACCAAATGTGGTGCACTTTGGACAGACACTTGTAGTTTTCGTAGCTGTTAATTGTAATTTATAAATTTCTGATAGTTTGGAGGCTTATAATTCAGTCATGTTTAAGAATAGAAATCTGAAACTTGGCAAACTTCTGTAAGGGTGTAGACACAGTCATAATACCTTATTTGGTGCTATTGGGACACATATTGTTTGAATTAGATGTAAATAACTGAAATCACAATTTTGGCAAAATGTCACGACATTTCGCAGAAGCAAAATCGGCATTTCAACAGAATTCCATTGGGGGAAGATAAATTTCACCCAGCCCTAACTGAAACAAAGTATGTCACTGTGTAAACTATAAAATTTGAAAATTGACCTTTCATAATTGGAAACTCCTTTCTTTATTCCAAAGGCATTTCAAAAGGAAAGTGATCACATGAACGTGTTTTTAACGCGGAATACATTGGTGCTCACTGACAAAGTTTCTGAGGCAGATTTAAAGAAAAGTAATTGATGCACATTTTTCTGAGGTGGAAATTACCAGAATATTATACATTCATTCAAAAGCAAGAAAATTATAATACCACTCTGAATTTTTTTTCATTTTCATTGTTTTTGATTTATTGATGACCAGTAACTATATAAAATAAAACATAAGGTGGTGTGGTTACTTGAATTTAGTACACACCCTTGGTATGTGTGATGCTTGAATAAAACCCTCAAGCTTCTCTCTCTCTCGTGGTTTATGCAGCATCAGACACCTCAGGTGTGTATTAAATTCTCTTATGAAGCAGGTAATGCAATCCTAGTGATCCAACTGGCTGAGAGCATCACTCAAGTGTGTGGTTATCAGAGCACACCTGGACAGTTAGGAACTAAATTTATTTTCTATCTATTTATTTGACATTACTCTAGCCAGCATAACCCCATGAGATACAGCATTTCATTTTCATGTGGGTCCCGGGGAGGAAAGCAGCTGTCAACAGTTTCACACAGGTGAAAATATACAAGACAAAAAACAAACTGTAGAGGTAAGATGACTGTTGAAGTTAATGACTGTTCACATTTCACAAATCCAGTTTAGAGACTATTTTATAAGTGGAATAACACCATTTGAGATGTCTGAGCATACTCTGATATGTGGACTTCTCAGGTGGTTGAAGGCACTCGTCATATGCCTCATGCCTCACAATGCACCTGAGTTGTCCATATGTCAGAACATGCCAGGACAACTTGGCCGGTGTAATTCCTGATGTATTGTACACCACCCCATGCATTATTCTCTAGTTTTTAATGAAGTTCATCCCTAAAAGGTAGACCTTTAATTAGGAAACTCTTTAATATTTTCCAGAGTTTGCAGGAGCACCAGCCTCTCTCTCTGCTACTGTGATGCGGCTTCTACTATTGTACAGTTCATACACTCTCTCCTTCTAACTCACTCTACATGACACCCAGACAGTTGGTTGGCTGTTTGTTTGTTTGTTCCTTTTGGAAACCGGGTAAGGCCCACTAGGCACAGGTGCCTATTTTCAGAAGCGACCCGGCAGCATTGCAGTGGTTAAGTGGCTTGCTCAGAGTCACACAGTATGCAAGTGGAGGTTGAGGGAATCAAACCCAGGTATGCTGGATGTATCAAGCTCATTCACAGCTCATTATTCTGTTGCTAGGGGAGAGAACTGGAAGAGAGAGAAAGCGCAAAAGAAGCAGCTGCTAGTGTGCACTCCATCGAGTCCCCTCTACAGAGGGGCAGTGGTATCATTCCTGGCCTAAAATTGGGTCACAACCTGAAAAGTTTGATTCTGCTAACTCTGATCAAACAGGGGAAAAGCCATTTGATTTGAATCTCTGACTGGGCCATGAGATCTCTTTATCTTTCCTTAGGAACAACCTTAATTCAATAATATAAACATAGAAAAATAGACTTTGACGGCAGATAAGGACTGCTTGGTTCATCCAGTCTGCCCATTTCCCTACCTATTGGATAAGCTGCACATCCTAGTTAACCAACAACCTACTTCCTCCTACCCCCCACTAGAATTATTTTATGTCTGTCCCATGCATTCTTGAATTCCCCCACTGTTTTTGACCTCACAACCTCCTCAGGAAGGCATTCCATGCATCCACTACCCTCTTGGTGAAAAAATAGTTCCTCACATTGCCCCTGAGCCATGCCACCTATTCATGTCCTCACAACTTGTATTCTACATCCCAAATGCAGACAACAGTCAGCTTCTCCCTCTAGCTGCAGTGTGTGGCTATAGGCCACACTCAGTTGACCTATATGGCAGACAAGTGAATTGCTTATCCTGTGCTAGCATCATGGTCCTACCACAGAGTACCTTTCCAACTTTACTGCTACTTCTACTATAGCATCACCCACAAATGTTCCCTTACTACCACTCGGCCCAGCCTTTTCTTTCCTACTCTGTGACAGGCCATGTATATGGCTGTACAGTATTTATGGATCTGGCTTCCTAAACATTATCCCCAATTTCCACTATTCTCACAAAAACTCATAAAATTTGACTTGAGGACCTGCTATTTTTCTATTTTTGACTGCTTATAACTTGGCCCTCTTTTAAATAATAGATTAGAAAGTTAACACACACATTCCTCTCCTTTAGGGTTTACAAACCTATGAAACTTGGAGACATTGGGCCCGATTCTCAAATCTCACAGAATAGTGCAAGTGGCTTGAGCCACAAGAAGTGGTACAAAGTGCCCTTTGAGCCAAAAGATGCACTGGGAGCAATTCAGAAAGGCAGCCCGCACCAACCGCAGGCTGCGTGCAGCAAAGGGGGCTTGCGCCATCCTTGCAGCACAAACTGGGCTGCAGCATGATGCTAGGGGGCTTGCAGCAGATGCAGGCTGCTGAATCCCCTAAATTGGTGTAATCCCCCCTGCTACTTTACACAGTTAGCTACCCCGGTACCCTTGACTGGGCACAAACCACTTCGGAAATTGGTACCATCCATAGCTTTGGGAATGTATACCAGGCTCATTACTTCTAGAGATCAGAAAAGGGGTGGGGATGTACAAAAGCAAAACTTATGAGCAATCAACCCAGGTCCAGAGGAGAGAACTTTTTTGCTAGGGCTATGCTAGCTATCTATACTTCTGGAGGGGTACCCAGTAACTCCACACAGGAAGCAGAAACATGAATGTTCAAACCAGGTTGGGGTTCTAGAGTGTGACTTTATTCCAAAAGATATTCTCTAAAGTAAGGTGGACCCCCAAGGGTTATACATCATGGCACAAGGCAATTTCAGAACAACAAAATGACTATCTGAGAGAAACTCTGCATATTCCCATATCTCATAGGACATTGAATTCTCTTCAGTGGCAATGGCCTTAACTTAACACACTGTTCTTACAGTGGAACTGGCCACAACTGAACCTTTCTTCTAGTGGCACTGGCCACAATTGAGCACACCCATTTGCCATATGGCATAAGACTTTAACACTGCTTCAAGTGCCAACTGTCCACAAAGGAGCACACAAGGGCTCATTACTAGCACAGCCCACACCAGGGGTAAACTTCTCTTCAGACGTTGGTCAATATGTTCTGAATAACCAGGCACCCTTACAGAACCATAGTGCTGAACTGGTTAATCCAGATGGGGGGCTGCCCATCCTTCACTTCCATATTCATACCCAGCCATTCTTTCAGAGTTACACATTTAAAATTCTTGTAAAACATGAAGGAAAATGCATCCTGGAATGAACTTTCAAATCCAGCATGTGAAAAACACTACTCCAGGACTGTAGAAATTAAAGTCCTGAACAATGTGCATTAGTCTGCCTCTGGACCTCTTAATTGTCAGCCAACTCTGAACATGAGAAAAGTCTCAGACATAGAACAGAAACTGGTGTACCTTTTCCCTTTTAGTCAGAGAAACACCAAAGCACAGATACTTTCTTCCGGAAGCACAAAGTCAGATCTACTCACAGTTAGAACAACACAGGCAGCTTCAAAGTGTCCTGGATCAAATAAGGGATTTCCCCTAGGATCCATTCTCAAGCAGTCCTTTAGATCCCTCTGGTGATGAAAATCAGGAGCTCCTGCTGTAGACAATGGCTTCCACCACTTCTTTTGGAAGGTTGGTGACTTTCAGGACTAGGGTGAGAAAATAAGCTCTTCTCACAGAGCCCACAGCAGCTCTCACTCCTCACATTTCAACTACTGCTGACAGACTCTCTCTCCCAACTGAAAACTGACTCAAGATTCTAAAACTCCTCACTCAAAGCCAGCTGCTGTGGCTTATGCTGCTGCAAGAGTTCTAAATTACCTCATCTCTCTCATCTCAGCTGAGACCAAGCAAACAAGAGAGTGAGTAGGTGAGAAACCCATTTAACTAGATATTCATCAGCTGCCTTCCCTACCTAGCACTGGCACTGCTGGTATTCTAGTAACCCCAGGGGACTGGGTGGTTACACTCACCCCAGGCCAGGTAAATGACTGTCCGCAGTCATTTCTCTACCAGGCACCAGGCCATCCTACCCTCTGTGTTACCTACAAGGAGGTAGCACTATTTCTTCCTTACCATGTGCCAGGCACATGCAGGCAACACTAAAGGCACAGAGGCTGACTGAAGAAACTTCAGTCCCTATCCTACGATCTGTCTATGGATACTCAGTAACTCCAAATAACTGCATGAAGCATGCCCTAGCAGACCAGAACTGAGAGTCCCTACTGCAGATCAGGACCCCAGCCTGTCTATCCCTTTAGGCCTCTAGGGAAAATCTGTCTGACTAAACTGCCTGCTGGGAAACCTACCCCCCAGACTTCCCAGGGTTCCTGTAAACAACAAATAAGGAAAAACACATTACATTGCATTACATTTCCTAAACTTTCCCCACAGCCTCACACCTGTGAGGAAAAACATGCTAACACCCTGTTAACCCCAAACAATCCTAAAAATTCTAAGAAAAGGGGAGCTTGGCTGAGCTCCAGCATCCTCTTCTTTTCTTCTTCTCTTCTTTCCTTCCTCAGGAGCACCTGCAAGAGAAGAAAAACACATTCTGTATACCACACAGTGCCTAAATCTCCACATGAACACTAGAGAACCCCAAAAATAATGTTTCTATAAAAGTAGAAAAGTAAAAAAATTGATAGAAGACATTTATACAACACATTTTGGGATAGAAGGCCCTACAAAGGTGCACCTAGTGACAAAATGTTGTTGCCAGAAGGCAGGCTCTATTAAAGAGTCTCTCCTAGGAGGAAGCCTGCTAAAGAACAGTTCTTGGACAGTTCTGGGCCTGTATAGCACTGCAATCCATGGGGCAAGTCTTTGATGACAGTCATTGCAATTCTGTGGACAGTCTTCAAATGTAGGATTTGTTGTGCAAAGTCAATAAAGTAAACAGAAAATATGGTCTTACCAGTTCCTTGAAGACTGAAAAGAAAGGCTCACCTTACTTCTACGAGCTGAGGACCTTCTCCCTTTCAGACCAGGTGGCATCTTCGGATACTGCTGGTATGATGTCCTCCGCAAAAAAAAATGAAACAAAAAAGTTGATGTCATCTGGAAAGCCAGGCGATGAACAGGAAAACAACTGGACTGATGTCATCTGAAAAACCAGACGATGAAACAGGAACACACTGCTGGGGTGATGAATCTGGATACACCTGAAGAATCCAGGAATACCAGAAGAGCTGCTTCTTCTTCCTTGGATACTGCTGCTTCAAATGACAGGCAACTGGCCTGCCACTTCTTGCTTCCCTCTAGGCAGGCTGGGCATATTCACAGGGAGTGGCACCATTAAGGGTGGTACCATTTAAGGTTTGGGGCGAGGACTATGACCGCGTCTGGGCATTCAAAGTTTATGTTGTGGAATTTCTCATTCCCTGCCTCATCCACAACTCGCAGAGTGTCCATAAACAGAGTCCTGCCTATTCTCCAGAATTTAGGTCGATCACTTATGACTTTGTCCCTGACACATTCTGCTGCACCAGAGTACAAATTCTTGCTTGTCTCTTCCAATAACCAGGATTGCCTGTTCTGTTCGATTTCCTTCCAGACTCGGTGAGGAAAGGTAGGAAATAACTTCCCATAGATGGCATCAGCCCTCCTACATATCAGTCTCTCCTCCTTGCTACTCTTCACAAGTCTGTGACCCATGGCTTGGCTTGGGGGTGGTCAGTTCTGGTTCAGCCAGTGTGGCATACTTAAAGAACAAAAGAACTTGTCCCCGACCATCTCTGTAGGTAGGTTACTGGAGCATTCTTCTTCTTCACTCTCTGGCTACTCTGAGGCAAGATTTTGAGGTGACTCACTGGAGCCCTCAACATGAAGATACATTTCTTCATCCTCCTCTTTCTCACTCATGATCTGAGCCCAAGAGTGAGCAAATGTCCTCACTCCCAAGACATTCCACTCATCATTGGGCACGGAGGTAGACACCTCCCAGTTCAGTGTCTCTTGTAGTTTGTCCTCCCCCACTAGGCTAGGACTTAGACCCTCCTTCCATTGATCCACTTATCCTTTTGTTGAACTGTCCACCTGGGACACAGGCATGGAAACCTCTCTCTGTTCCTGCCCTTGCAGTAGATCAACATCAATTTTACTCTCTCCTTCTGTGACACACTTTGTGGAACTTTCCCTAACAGGTTCAACCTGGTGTTGTGTGCTGCTGCATGCAGAGTCCCCTACTTGGGTCCATGTGGGAGCCAAATGAATTTGTGATGCCCTCTGTGGCGCTACACTCCTGCTCATACCATACTTCACAAGGTAATACGAACAATGGTGTATCAGAACACACATCCCTTCCAGCCTTGAGGCACACAATGCACAGTATCACTGGATAGCTAGGGACTGCTACATCTGGAGGCAACCTTTCACCATAGAAAGTTCTCTTAGAGCTACCACCTCCTCTGTGATCATAGCTCGGGCATGATCTGGATATTGGGAGTTCCCGAAGTCATGTCTGAAAGCAAACACACAAAAACTTATTGTTACTGAATTGCTCACTAGTCTCTTTGCTGTCCTACAAAATGGTTCCCTGCTGCTGTGCTTACATTGCAGACCCCACACTGTAATGGCAGTGCTAACTTTCCTCATGCATTCAAACTTTGTTCCCCTGCCAAAACTGTGTTTCTGACCTTTTCTGTCTAAATTTACTCAAAACTGTAATTGATTGCTTTGCTTGTATCTTTCAGCACATTCATATGATTTTAAACTTGATTTTGCGATCAGCATCAATTCAGAGAACTATTTACACATGCTCAAAGTCACTTAGAAGTCCACAGTCTTTCTTTGCACATGATTGCCTGTTCACTACACCCTGATATACAACTCACAGTCCCTTTTTGCTTAGAAACATTTATTGTTGATGAACCCATTATACTGCTCACAGTCTATGCTCAGAATTTTTGTTTGTTGCACTTGCTCTAACAGCGCATAGTCCTTCTTTGCAAAAAAATCACACTGCTTGCACACAGATTCATCTGGCTTGATAATCACACACAGTTTTGTTGCACAGTTTACTGGTTTTATTCACTGACTTCAGTAGCTGACTTCCTCCGATGGAAATTTTTGGCCTGGTGCTGATCCTGGGAAGGCCTCTGGGGTGAAACGGGCTGGTTATCCTGCCAATCATAGCCACGAATGCCACGCTCACTTTCCAGTCGGACAGACAGCGGATTGAGTCCGAAATTACACAACAATAGTCTGTTTACTACAGTTTAAAACGTTCACAAGCCCCTCGATGGTTGATCCTGGTCTGACTAGCTCTCACGCCACTCTCTCTCTCTCTCTCTCTCTTTCCTCCTTGAACACTCTGTGGTGCACAGATGCTGGTCAGGGGAGGGACTGATTGCAGCTACACCAATCACTCGATGTCATGAAAATGCGCCTCTCTCTAGCTTGCTCTTCCTTCACGTCGATCGTCCGGCAGGAGCAAATTTAAACTGCAAACTGTAACTTTTTTTTACAACTGCAATTTCAGCGGCGGTAGTGCCATTTTGACCATTTTATCTGCAGTTTCTGCCAGTTTTTCTAGTGACTCCCCTAATTTGCACACAAAGCACATGAAACTTTCAGGGCACATTTCTCAGTCTGTTTCCTAAAGTCCACACTACTTTTTGCATTTGAAAATTGCAAGTTACAAGTTCTGCAAACACTTTTGTTGCAGAGACTAGGGCACACACGTCAAGGCTTTACTGTTCATTGCAAGTTGACAACACACAAGCAGCACTCTGTTCTTTTCTGTTCTAACTTGCACACAAGAAGCACATTTGGATGGCACTTTTCTGGGCAAAATCCTCTTGTCCAAAGCTTCCTTTTCTGTTTGGGCTAACATGCTACCAGACAGATACTAGCCATACCCTCAGCAAAAGCTCTGGTTCTCTCCCCAAATTAAACAACATCTTCGGAAGAGCCCCCATTTTTTGTACCCACCCCCACTACTTTACACAGTTAGTTACCCCTGGTACCCTTGACTGGGCACAAACCACTTCAGAAATTGGTACCATCCCCAGCTTTGAGAATGTATACCAGGCTCATTACTTCTAGAGGTCAGAAATTGGGTGGGGGTGTACAAAAGCAAAATTTATGAGCAATTAACCCCGGTCCTGCGGAGAGAATTCTTTTGCTAGGGCTATGCTAGCTATCTATACTTCTGTAGGGGTACCCAGTAACTCCACACAGGGAGCAGAAACATGAATGTCCAAACCAAATTGGGGTTCTAGAGTGTGACTTTTTTCCAAAAGATGTTCTCTAAAGTAAGGGTGCACCCCCCAAGGTTTACACATCATGGCACAAGGCAATTTCAGAACAACAAAATGACTGTATCTGAGAGAAAGTCTATGTATTCCCATATCTCATAGAACATTGAATTCTCTTCAGTGGCAATGGCCTTAACTGAACACACATTTCTTCTAGTGGCAATGGCCACAACTGAACCTTTCTTCTAGTGGCACTGGCCACTTCTGAGCACACAAATTTCCCATATGGCTTAGCACTTTAAAACGTCTTCAAGTGGCAACTGGCCACAAAGGAGCACATTACTAGCATAATCCACACCAGGGGGTAAACTTCTCTTCAGACATTGGCCAACATGTCCTGAATAACGAGGCACCCTTACAGAACCTGTAGTGCTGAACTGGTTACTCCAGATGGGGGGGGGGGTTGCCCACCCTTCACTTCCATATTCATACCCAGCCATTCTTTCCGAGTTACACCTTTAAAATCTTGTAAAACATGAAGGAAAATGCATCATGGAATGAACTTTCAAATCCAACATATGAAAAACACTACTCAGGGAGTGTAGAAATTAAAGTCCTGAACAATGTGCATTAGTCTGCCTCTGGACCCCTCAATTGTCAGCCAACTTTAAACATGAGAAAAGGCTCAGACTTAGAACAGAAACTGGTGTATCTTTTCCCTTTCAGTCAGAGAAACACGAAAGCACAAGTACTTTCTTCAGTAAGCACAAAGTCAGATCTACTCACAGAACAACACAAGCAGCTTCAAAGTGTCCTGGATCAAATAGGGGATTGCCCCTAGAATCCATTCTCAAGCAGCCCTTTTCATCCCTCTGGTGATGAAAATCAGGAGCTCCTGCTGTAGACAATGGTTTCCACCACTTCTATTGGCAGGCTGGTGATTTTCAGGACTAGGGTGAGAAAATAAGCTCTCCTCACAGAGCCCACAGCAGCTCTCACTCCTCACACTTCAACTACTGCATCCCTGGTGGTCTAGCTGACCCCACCAGCCCCGATCCCCTTTCATTAAAATTAAATGCCTCCCTGGTGGCCTGACGGATCACACCCCTACCCAATCTGTCCATAATAATGTGCATTTCACTGTCCATGGTGGTCTAGCAAACCCCCCAACCCTGATTTGTCCAAAGTAATATACTAATCCCTTTCCATGGTGGTCTAGCAGACCCACTCCCCCAATCTCCCAGTAATAATGTTTATCTCACTCTCCCTGATGGTCTTGTGGACCACCCCACTGCAGCAGGCAATGTACCACCACCCTGCTCCGCCTGTTCCAACCCTAAGCCATTAACCAACACAGTCCTCCACTCATCACCACAGCTGGCTGCTGACTGAGCTATCACTGTGTATGTACTGTATACAGTATGCAGTTAGTGACAGTTCAGTCAGTGGCCAGCTGTGGTGGTGATCAGAGTGCTGTGCTAGTCACTGACTTAGGGATGTGGTGGGGGGAGTAGGGAAGTGTGGCATTGCCTGCTGGGGCAGAGGGTCCACAAAACCACCCAAGAACAGTGAAATATACATTTTGTAAGGGCAGATCAGGGTGGAGTAGATCCGCTAGACCACCTGGGATGGTGTAATATATATTATTATAGGCTGTTCAAGGCAGAGTGGTTTGCTAGGCCACCAGGGATGTGTTTTAATTTTTTATGAAAGGGGATCGGGCTGAGGGTGGTCTGCTAGACCAACAAGATGTGATTAATTAATATATCAAGGGGATCATAGCCAGGCGTGGGACTGCTAGCCACCAGAGATCTCTTAGAGTGGTGCACGGCTGCCTTGCAGCTTGCAGCACATCATCCATATTCACCGTCTGTTTGGTGCACAGTCACTGTTGCCACAAGCTATGGGACTTTGCTGCCAGGACTCTACCCAATAGTGGATCGGGTACAGGGTCTCTACTGCACCAGCAGTTGGTGCAAGCCACCTTTGGTGCAGCTTGCGCTGAGTTTAGAGAATCAGGCCTATTGCATTTTCTAATTTTAAAGCTACAGGGGCTTAAACATTTGCAGTTTAAATACTTGTGAAATTTCATTAAACTATTTCTGAATGTTTGACTGATTTTACTCAGCTCCTGTTACTGCTCAGGATCTAACATATGGCACATATATCCACATGGTATAGGACTTTAAACATGCAAAATGTTTTGAAATGTGAATAAATAGTTTTAAAATTAGACAGAAATAACTGAAAATTGCATTTTGGCAAAATGTTGTGAAATATTCATGAAAATTCATGGAAGCTGAATTGTGATTTTGCCAGAATTCTACCAGTGTAAGTTAAATTTCATTCAGCCCTATCGGTGACTATTATTTTTCCAAAATTTGAAAACCATGTATACAGCATAGGCATAGAAACAGCAGAACTGTTAATTGTAGAGCATGATGTTTCCTGATTAAGAGAAGTGTGGTGAAATTAGACATGCTGTACAGGGGATGCTGTAATCTAATCATAGGGCCTGATTCCCAAAGCCCTCAGTGATGCAGAGAGCTTTCTAAACCTGGGATGGGCTAGCTCCATACATGGGGCACACTGTGCCGTATCCAGGAAGCCATAACGTACACCAGCAGAGGTGGCCAGTCTGGCTGATCCCACAGTATGAGTTGGTGGGTAGGACGGGCCCCATAGCTTAGCACTGAGACATAGCAAAGCCATATATAGCAGATTTTGGGACAAGAAAATGTGCAGAAGGTGCACAGGGCAGACCCCTGCTGTAGACATTCTGTGACCTCCTGATGTATGCATTTGTGTGGTTTCAGGTCCCAAACTCTCCCCCAAACTTTTTTTCCCCAGCCCTCAGGAATTGCATGGAGGGCTAGCATTATGGAGTCCCAGTTTCATTTTTAATATAAATACATTGGCTGCTTGTTAAGTGGATATGGTAGTCTAGGCAGACTGCCTTTTACCACCACAGCCCTGCTGTTTTGTGTAACACGGATCCACTCATCAATTGGCCTGTGCCTCCATTTTGATGCCCCATGTACAGCCCAGTACCTCCCTCCCAGACCACTTCTTATAACCGTAAGATGATCTGTACTCATGGACAGGGGCAGCATGGGGTTGTGGATGCCACCTGAAAACTGATTTTTGGAGCAGAATCAGGGTATGGGCAGTGTGGTCTTCCAGCAAATTACATGTATGCCAGCCTAGGGCTGCCCATCCTCATAAACTCTAACTCTACAAATTCATTTCCAGACTGATTTCAGATGTTTCCTTAGTCAATGCTTTACAGGATGCTAACCCAGAAAAATCCTGTGAATTAACCTGAACATAGGCTTGGGTATTGGTGTTTATTACATCATGTTTTATCTGGTAATTTCAGTTATTTCTAAACTGTTTTAACTTTGTAATGTCAGAGATGATCTGCTGTGGAATGGGACTATGAACGTATGTCTATTGAAAATAAAACACATTTTATTTTCAAATAAAAATCTAGTTATTTTAAAATGTATGCTTTCAATTTCTAAAGCCAAAACAAAACCAGTTGTGCTCTTAGGGCATTTAATGTTGGCCAAATGGGCGGCCATCACTAATGCCGTCAGTTTCAGTGTTTACTTCTTGAACATCTGTTTGTCCCGTGATGTTGAACAGGAAACAAAACCAGAACTGGACAAGTCCTGGAGTGTTTTAGTAACTGTAGACAGTTGGCAAGTCAAATTTAAATAGCAGTGTTAATCAGAAGCACACTGTCCTGAATGTCAACACTTTGTTTAAGCCCCTTAGGACACTTCGCTGAGTGATTTAATGATTCTGACTTTGCAAGTGGAATATTTACAAAAAAAACACTATAGACTTTTTACTATTGGTCAATGCTAATAAAACAAAAGTTAAAAGCATAGCACTGAAAGGCAAAATGGGGAGCCAGATGTACAAGAATGGGTAACATGTCATTGCATTACAGCCAGCTTAGCGAGATCAGCTTGTTACTGGAAATTGGTGTTGATTGGTTTACATCCTTCTGTTTAAACTTGTCTACTATGTGAATTTAAATAAGAGATGACCCTTCCCTCCATCTCCCTCCATTGTAGTGGCTCAGAGCAGTTCTATGGTAGAATGGTTTTGTGTTGATACTTATTGTCTGATCATAAATTCCTATCCCAGTGGTGCTGCTCAGACTGGATCAGCACTTAGAAGAATGAGAGTGGCCTGCAGTACTGATCACATTTAAAATTTCACACCAGTGAGTTGCTTTAGCATTTTCCATAAGCTGCAGAAGAATTGTTGGGTCCTGTACAAAGCCCTTCACCAACTGACACAGACCAGTTGCAACTCAGTTTTGCATTGTGATGGGACTGCAGATGCATTTCAGCTGAGTTGCAAAAGCATTTTACAAAGTTGCTTTTGAGTTTGTGTTGAAAATTAAAAACACAATGTGACTTGCCAATGCCATACCCTGGGTTTCAACCGGCCTGAGTGGGAAGATGGTTCATGGACCATTCGCCTCTACTCGTCCTCTTCAGGCACTGCAGTGTAATGCGAGATCAATGAGGAATAAGACCACTACTATTGTGGATTTTATATTTATTTATTAATTGTCTTGGAAAACAACCTTTGCGATTGGAGCCCATTTACAAAGGTCTGACGTCTGTTACGGAGAAACTTACACTGAAGTGAAAAGACGAAGACAGGTGCTATGTACGTAAGAAAAAGCAATTGAATAGTTACTTTGATACAAATTATTAATAAAGCATTAACATATCAAAATTAAGCTGAACTGGAAAGGACACAATAAAGTAGGGGGAGAGGAGTTAGATAGCAACTGCAAAAAGGGGGGAAGGTGGTATGCAACCAGTATATGGCTTTGTTAGAGGGCAGTGGTATGGGGCAGGGAGACAATAGGGATGTGAGGTTCATGGGGGGGATAAAAGGGAGAGAATTTACCAAAGCAAGCGCAGTGGTGTGGGAGCAGAGTTCATGGAGAGGAGATGAGACAGGATTTTACTTTGTCTGCATGAGGTAGTTCAGGGCAGGAAGAATGTGAGGAGGTTGAATTAATGCAGGAGGTTAGAAAAAAGGGGGTGGGGCTTAGCCATGGAGGAAAGGTGTAGAGCTAGGGGGTGGAAGGGAAGGGGAGAGAGGTGAGAAGGTGGGGGGAGGCTTTTTAGGAGTTAATCTGAGCAGTCGCCCTATATTGTGCTCATAAGTGTTGTCTGAGTTCTTTTTTAAATGGTCCAAGCTTAGGGGTTTTGGTAATGCTTGTAGGGAGTTCATTGAGTTAAAGCAGAGCCTTATAGGAACATGATCTTTGCGCAAGTGCTGTGTCGCAAAACGGGATGTGTAGGGCATTTTTCACCTTCATTCTAGTAAGGTGTGTATTTAAGGCTGGTTTGAGGAGCCTTTGAATGAATGTCAGGGTGAGGCCTGGTAGGGTTTTGTTCCCTAGGAGACAAACTTGATTCTTGATTCTCTCCTGTAGGTTAAGCCGCTTTGTCTTGGCATATAGTTTGCAGGTATGTGTGTGGATGCCTGCACCTAGAACCAGCCTGCAGACTTTGATTAGAGCCATTCTAACTATTTTCAGAGCTGTATTAGTAGCTGTGCTGTGCTATACACTACAAGGCCACAGTCAATGATGTAGAGTATAGAGCTATTAACTGCAAGTGTTAGGGCTTCCGCTGTCATGTAGTACTGGTGTCTGTACAGTAAACTGATGCTGGTGTTGACAGTTTTTACAACATGAGTTGTAGGGTGTAGGAGAGGGAGCTGTTAAGGGTGATTCCTAGGTACTTAAATGTGTTCACTTGCTCAAGCAGTTAATGCCTACAGTTAAAGACTGCAAGATTGCTAGACTTATTTTTGTTTTGTGGGTTGCAAAACAGCATTGTTTTGTTTTTTTATAGTTTAGGAGGAGTTTGTTTCAGTTGAACCATTCCTCAACTATAAGGAAACTGTCTTGCAGCTTATTCTAAAGTTGGTTAAGACAGGGGCTACAAGAGAGGATGGTGGCATCAACAGCATATAGAAGGATTCTCAGGTAGAAAGTTGAGAAATAAACTAAACAGGAGGGGTCCCAGAATGGAACCCTGGGGGACACCCAGTGACACCGACCTGACATCCGAAAGTATATCATTTATTTTTACCTGTTGAACTCTAAGGGCTAGATAGCTCTGAAACCACTGAGTGGCATCTGGTGATATCTCAAGGACAAGTACATTTTTTAGTAGGATGGGGTGATTGATTGTGTTGAATATCTCATTCCTCGGCTGATCTGGCATGCTTCATGGAGACCTGGTTAGGTGATGATGCCAGTCCAATTTTGGAGGCAGCTGTGCCTGCTGGTTTCTTCACAGTGCACTGCCTGAGGAAGGACTGTGGGGGGGAGCTATCTATTTTGGATATGAACCGAACCTGGTGATGCACCTGGTGGGTGACACTTTGTCCTTTGAGTGCATCGTGATGCATGGGTGTCCAGGTGCCAGGTGCGGGATCCTCCTTGTATACTGGCTGCCTGGGCAGGAGGAGGACCTTCTGCAGGAGATAATGGAGTTTGTCAGTGACAGGGTGTTGGACTCACCAAAGTGGAGTATCCTTACTGATTTCAATGCCTAGGTCAATGTTTTTATTGATTTTCCAATAAAACAACAAACAAAAAAAACCTGAAAAAAACAAAACAATACTGAGAATGAACAATAAGGACAAGTCTAGGGCTGACAATTATCTATAATTTTACAGTGCAACTTCATTTAGTATTACAATGCTGTGAGTACAGTTTTCCCTGAAAGGAAAAATAAAACAAAGGCAGGAAAGGGTGCGGAGGGGAGGGCCCAATACTAGATCCTGTAGGCGACAGGCCACCCATTGACCTATACACCAGTGTGCATTGTGTATGTTGAATGTTCAGTTATGGGACAAATCTGGAGTCTTTAGTAGAACCATACATAACCCATCTACTCCACCTGTTTCTCCCCTTCTCTTCCTGCTGACGTATTCTATATGTAAGTATTTCAATGTCATAAATAGCATTAACTGTAGCTACCCAGTCACCAATAGCTGGAATTTCTAAGCCATTTTCTTATTACGCATAAATATTCCTAATAGGTATTTTATTGCAAGGTCCTTTATGTCACTAGGGTATAGCAGAAAAAGGAAAAAGTGCTCAGTCACTTGTAGCTGTGGCAAGCTTTCCTGTAGAGCCTGCTCTATTAAAGTTAAGAAGGGGGAGAGTTGCGATCAGGCCTAAAACACATGGTAATGATCTGCCCAAATTTCACCGGTGTCTCCAACAGTGGCTATTCAAAGCCATGCCCCGATGGACCTGTTGGATGGGTGTGAGGAAGTATCATACTAGACACTTCCAACTCTATCCCTCCAAGAGTGTGAGGAAGAGACCTTGTGAGAGTTCTGACATGCCATTTGCCATTGCTCAGGAGTGAAAGGCTGTGCAGTTATTTTGTTGTATTTATCTAGAGCTGTGATATGATGACAAATGCTGTTTTGCACAGGATTTCCTGCAGAGTGTGATAGTGCTAGGCCTGGCACAGACAGTTGCTGCTGTGACCCACCAACACGGGCACCCTCTTTACATGGTGTTCCACATAGCACTTAAAGTGGAAAACCTCAAGATTGATCTGCTCATCTGTTTGGATCATTGTGCCATCAGGTTTGAGTTCAGGGCACCTCTCTGTAGTCTCTCCCCTGTGGAGGTGGTCAGATACTGCCCTTTGAAAGGGCTGAGGCAAGATGGACTTCTAGCGGTACTGGACATGTCGGGTATGATGGCAGCATGTGCTGAGGGAATGGAAGAAGCAATGATGGCATATAATAGGGCCACTAGTGTGGCCTGTGATCTTGTAGTGCCAGTCCATGTACATTCAATGGTTTCACGCCTTGGCTCGCCGGGGTTTGACAGTGAACTGAGGGCAATGAAAGCAAAGAGGCAGAAGTTGGAGCAGCATTGGAGGAGATCTGGGACCAAGGAGGACAAACTAGCTTTGAATACTCACTACAGTGAATATCAAAGGGCAATCTTTCATAAGAAGGCAGGATTTCTGTCCAGGGAGATTGTGGCCAGGAGGAACCAACCATCTCACCTTTTTTGGGCTGAATGACAGGATTTTGCACCTGGGTTGTCTGGAGCCCATGAAGGTAATTTCATCTGCTAAATACAAGGAGTGTGTTCAGTTCCTGTCAGACAGAGTATCCTTTGTCAGGGCTGGGATCTCTCCAACTGGGTAGTCAATGCCCTGTAGTGTTGAGTCTGGGAGCTATGCTAGCAGTCAGTGGTCATGGGGAGTAACTATTTAGAAGGTTGTAGAGATCATCTTAGGGATGTGAGCAACATACTGTGAGCTGGACCCAGGCCCAACACAACTCTTGGTGAGTTGTGTTGGGCAGTTGGGTACTGCGTTCACTGGAATTATTCAGTATTCCTTGTTGGAAGCGGTCTTCCCTTCAGCACTGAAAAGTGCATTGGTAAGTCCCTTTCTGAAAAAAGCCAATGCTGGACCTGGATGTCCTGGTGAACTACCGGCCTGTCTCTAAACTGCCTTTCCTAGGCAAGGTTATTGAGGAGGTTGTTGCATTGCAGCTGGAGACACACTTGGTGACCTTTCACAACTATGAGCCTCTCCAGTCGGGATTTAGGTCAAAGTTCAGCACTGAGACTGCTTTGGTCAGGGTACATAATGACCTGCTCTGGGCAAGGGATAGAGGAGAGCAGTCAGTTCTTGTTCTTCTTGATCTGTCCTCAGCGTTTGACACCGTTGACCATGGACTTCTATTAGATTGACTCATGGAGTACATGGGACTCACCAGCAAAGTGATTAGCTGGTTTGAGTCCCACCTCAGGGGCAGGTTACCGAGAGTTGTGATGGGTAGTTTTTCATTATGCCCTATGGACTTGTACTGTGGTGTACCCCAAGGGTTGGTCCTTTCACCCATGTTGTTTTCGGTGTATACGCTACCCCTGTGTAGGCTCATTAGGCAATATGGAGTTGGGTTTCACTGCTATGCAGATGATATTCAGCTCTATCTGTCTTTTGCACCTCAGGATCATGGAGCAGTGGATGTACCGAGCCAGTGTTTGGCCGAGATTCAGGTCTGGATACCATTGAGCTGGCTGAGAACCCCAACCCAGACAAAACTGAAGTACTAGTGATTGAGCTGGGTAGGAAGGGGGAGTGGTAACATTTGGGAGGGAAACAGGATTATACCTCGGTGCCTCCAGGTTTGGCACTGCCAAAAAGGTGAAGAATCTGGGTGTCATCCTTGATGAAGGATTGACATCTCAGGCTCAGGTGTCGGCAGTTGTCCAAAATAGCTTCTACCATCTGAGGACATTAGCCAGATTTGTTCCCTTATCCCCACTGAGGACTTGCCCTCTTTAGCACATGCTTTTGTGACCTCATGGCTTGATTACTGTAACACTGTCTACCTTAGGGTCATTGGAGGTATACTACTGTGCATGCAGCAGGGGCAGAATGCGTCTGCGAGATTGTTGACTGGATTTTTGAAGACAGTCATATTACCCCGAAATTGCAAGAACTGCTCTGGCTCCCAGTCAAGTGGCGAATCTCTTATAAGGTTAGACTGCTAACCTATAAGACCCTTCACGGTCTGGGTCTGGGCTACCTGTGTAAGCTCCTTCATACTTACCTCCCTGCGTGCCTCCTTAGTTTTGCTGAGGGGGGTCTCTTGGTTGTTCCCAGGGCCAGACTCAAAATGTTGGGGACAGGTCCTTTGAAGTAGCTGGGCTGGTATTATGGAACTCGCTTCTGAGGGCCCTGATGGAGGCTGCCCCTCAATAGAAGTGCTTAAAAAGGGGTTAAAGACACATCTTTTTGCTTAGGCTTTTGGTGTATAAAGTATGTTATTATGAAGCAATTTAGTTATTTATTGTAGTGCAATCCAGCTGTTGGTTAATTTATTTTGGGTTTATGGTTGTAATTTAAATTTGTTATTGTTTTTGTTTTATAATTATGTACTTTTTTTATGTTTTTGCTACTTCCTCCTTTGTACTGGTGCCTTGGACCTTTGGGGAAGCGTGCCATAAATAAATAAAGCTACACTATGCATTGCCTGCTTCGAAAAACAATGTAAAACCAACTCTATCTTAAAAAAAAACATATATTTTATTCATAGAAAGGAAAACATAAAAACAATAATAATATACAAAGAAAATAATTTGAGGACTGTAGCATGAAAGAGCATTTATCTTAATGAACAAATACAGTTACATAGCTTGTTTTCCTACGTTTGTCTTGAATACAAGAAATAAACTTCAAATGTTGCACTGGCAGATTTAAGTTTCGTCGTGAGCCCTGAGGGCTTGGGACACCCCCTTTCATGATCTGCAACTGGCAGCTTATACACTGAATAGTACTGTGCTAACATGAAAAACAGACTTCTGCAGCAATTTAATTTAATGTTCTCCTTCTGACTGAACACTAATAAGCCAGCGACTTACTAGTCAGTGGGGGGTTGGGGGTTAGGAAGGGAGCACACCAAGAACCACACAGTAGTTCTTTCTTCTTCAGAGTTCACTGATTCTATGATTAAGTGGGAGGGAGGCATCTTACTGTTCTGGCAGTCCTGAACTCTAGCTGGGTGTACTCACCAACTGGATGCTGTCTGTACACTCTGATTGGCCTGAGGGAGCTCTTAACACTGCATTATTGGCTGTAGTGAGGAAAGGGGCAGTTTCCTCTCTGCCAATAATCTGCTTTGTGTGGTGAACATCATCCAGCATTACCCAGTGGGAGGTTTGAACTGCTGTCCCTTTTCTCACTGTAGCAACACTGCCATCAGTAGTTTAGTGCTAGAAGAAATCCTTGGTGCTGTCCAAGCTGTCCAGTGATGAGCGATCGACTTGGAGGAAGCCAAGTGTACTGTCGGAGTACAGCACCTAGAGGTCAGGAAAATAGTGGCAGGCTTGCCAGTGCATTTTCTAATTCCTGCACAAGAGGCTGGTAGGCTTGCCTGTTGCACATAAGACATGGTAGGTGCATGGGCAGGTTGGGAGTTGAGTAGAGACACACTCAGAGAGGGTCAAGAAAGACTGAGCCATTGACCGGAGGAGGTGGAGAGGAAAGCAGGATAATCTGCACGGGGCCAGCGCTGAGTGAAGAGTGGAGCCAAATGAGCCAGATGTCTACTGAACATTTAGCAAACACACAAGTCTGGGAGTGTCTCTGGGATTGTCTCCACAAGTGTCGGTGTCCTTGAATGAGTCTCAGTGTTGTCCTAGCTAGTATTTTGTAAGGTCAAGGTGAGTGATAGCTGATGTTGGCCAGGATATTCAAATCCTGTTTGTGATCACAAAAGGTTAACAAGTCACTAATATCACATTGCGGCCCCAAAGCCAGGAAGGACTTCAAAAATTCATATTGGAAGGCATGGTCAGTGAGTTGCTTACCCATTTGCATTTGGCCCTAAAACATGCTGGTATACCACTGCAAAGCAGCTGACAGCACCTTGCATGTAGGTGCACCAGCATGCTGGAAGGTTTTGATAGACAGTAATTAGCAATTAGTGCCATGCTCTCTACTGGATCCCCAAACCAGGTCTTAAGAGCTGCGGCTCCTAACCGCGGCTCCCCACCCCTGAATATCCTGCAGTAATAACTTGATCATTCCCTGGTGTCTAGTGGTCCCATGTCCCCAGGTTCAAATTCCCCTGCTGATGATAACTTAATCATTCTCTGATGTTTAGTCATTCCCCCCAACCCCTGGGTTTGAATCCCCCTATCCTGTCCCTGGTACATTGGGAAGAATTAAAGCATATCAAACTAATGAATTGCCTGATATGTACCTTGCCAATCTATTTTGTTACCAACCAAGTTCGGTGCACTGATGCACACCAATTCCTCATGGGAAAGGAACCTTCTTTGTTAATTCAGCTCCCTCCCTTCGTGTGCATGAACTAAATTCACCAAAAATGTTATCAGTAGGGGGTGCAATTTCCAGCGTGAATAAAGATGATACTTTGATTCATTTCCTTCTTAAAAGTTTATTTAATGAGGCCATACACTCAGCGTTTCGCATATTAAACATGCTTCATCAGGAGAGTGCCTTCAATCTTTTACAACGATGTGCTCAAACAAACCACTGTTGTGTCACATTGTTTTATTTTTCTATTCATCTGGAATAATACAATCAATGTATTGTATAAGCATGATCTACTCATAGTTATATGCTCCAAAACATTTGGCTGCTTATTCTCGGTCCTACACCTTCAGGCTCTAGTTCCAAAACAGTAATATTAAAAACATAAACTCGGCAGTAACTCCTGCTCTGTGGATTTCCATTCAGCAACTTTAAATATTGTGACAGTCCCCAATCACAGTTTAAAAGTAGGATAGATACTGCTAGATAAATTATGGTAACACTTTCTAAGAGTGGAGGCTGTACTATATCTGTTGTATGTTTTTTGTTTACTAGACAGGATAGTGCACCCTAAAAAATTATGTTACCCCTCAGTGGATAATGGGTTGGTCTGCTATGGTGGTTCTTTGTCCTTTAAAACTTCAGATCCATCCAAGTCCCATCCAGTAGGACTTTTTGCTGTGTAAATGGCAGCTGAGGTGTCAGTGGGATTTAAAGCCTGTTCTGCATTGATCAGCCGTGGTAGGTGCATACGAGTCTGATGGAATACTCTCCTCTGGGGAGGGTTCCAGAGCCTGGCAAAATTCCAACCACTAGCAAGTCAGGGACTTACTTAAATGTGAAAACTGGCAGTATTGCAGATGCCCGCACGTGGGGTGTGGGAGCGCATCCCATGTGCCATGACATCATTGCAAACCTGCTCCATCAGGGGACTGTAATACAAGACCCCAACACTTAAAACTTCCAAAGGCATGGCCTAACCAATCCATTTGTGCAGTTTTTGTTTTGTGGTTTGTATTGCAGAGGGCCACTTGCTAAGGTTATGGAGACCAATGACAAAAGGCTTTTTCTTTGCTGAAAGTTTTTAAAACAAATCACTGGTTTTGAAACTTTTAGGAAAGAAAGAGGACCTTTTGTCTTGGACTCCATAAACTTAGTGAGTGGCCCTCTGACCCTTTTTGCTTGGAGATGAATACTCATGTGGAGCCATGAAATAAAAGCATAGGAAACATTTATTTCATGGTCTGAGGTAATCCTATCTTATTTGGACTTGCTTGACCATGTATCTGCCTTTTCTGGTGGTGGTTCAGGTGGATGTTAAAAGGGGAAGTTCCCCGGTGTCCCTGCCAGATTTCCACCATTCACTAAAAATACCACATACAGCTTTATCTGGTTTAATTTCAGTTGGTTTGCATCTGTACACCCACCCCCCGCCCAGACGAGGCTGAAAATAGAAAGTATTGTCCAGATCTCCTTTGCACAGACCATGCTAGTCCAAACAATACAGGATGACCTAGACCCCTTCCTGTTTCTGTGAAGAATGTAAAAAATGTGTTAAATGGTGTTGCCATCTCTGTAGCTGCAGAACCTGACACAGCCTCCACAGTTTCAAAGGGAGAAATGTATTTGCAATCAAACTTTCCAAAAGTGGCTATCAATTTCGTGTTTAAAAAAATGTAAAATTCTCTGGATCCTGCCTTTGAAGTATGTGGTATACAGTATATGTTGATTATTTGTGAGGTGTTTCATGGAGTGCATTGCAAAGGTTATGGCTGGGCTTGAAAATACCTCGTTTGAAAACTTTAAGAAATGAAAGAGAGCTTTAAGACTTAGGTCATCTCCTGGTTCCTTTCCAGCACATTGCAGTGACAGGTTACCTTGCAGGTATGAGCGTTTGGGAGATGCCTGGAGAGATAGGCAGAAGTATTATTTTACAGAAAGGGTGGTGGAATCATGGCACAGTCTACCTCCCAAGGTGGTGGGTGCTAAAACAGTTATTGGTTTCAATCACGGTTGGCACTAAGTAAAGGGTATAGTGGCTACTTGGGGCAATAGATACTGGAAAGAGAATAGGGGGTTGGATGGGAAGAGCTAGATCCCTGGGTGGACATTTGGTCCCGGGGTTAGATAGGGAACCACGGGCAGACTGGATGAACCATTGATCTTCTTCTGTCATCACTGTTTATGTTTCTATGTTCTAGAAGAACAACCAGCCATCTCCCATAGCTTCCCTCTCATCTTTGTGTGGTAGCCATTATTGTTTCCAGCTGCTCTGTGATAGAAAGGCAATTAGAAGACTAAGGGGTGAGCCACACTTTCCTCCTGAAGTTGGGCCTAAAATGCACCAAAATGCATCATTTCACACATTACATTCTTGAAATTCATGGTTGGGGGGCATGCCTCTGGAGCCCCCTGAAAAGATGTGTTTTTTCAGGCCAAGTGTGCCCCTCATCTGTAAATTCCTTGATCCACCACCACCATGTGGTATCAGACTCCTATGCCTTTTACCTTTTAAACTGTGTGATTTTCTTATACGACCAGTAACACTTGTACATGTTAAACATACAGTGGCAAACTAAACTAAAAATTGAAAAAGGGAAAAGTAATAAAAGCACAAACTAATTTCTTATGCAAAATATTCTTAAAGGGCTCCACATGGAGTCAACTGTCAACTATTTCCCCTTTATCATGCTAGCAATAATGTATTCTTTCTATTTTACACAGATCAATCAGCAGATTAGACCAGAATTTAAGATCAGGCAGTTTTGCATTTTTCAAATTCATTAAAATAGTCTTTTGGACTTATTAAAGCCTAAAGAAATGAGTTTCCTTTGTTCAGTGTTGCAGTCTAGGTTACGCAATCTACTGCCTAGAATAACATCCATAGGATCTTTCAGAATTGTTGGCTTTGTAGCTTTTTCTAACATGGCTATTATTTCATTCCAGAATTTGGTCAGCTTGCACATCTTGGCCCAGGTATTCAAAAGGGTTGCGCATGGCGCAACAGTGTTGCACCATGCGCAACCCATTGATACGCCCCAGTGTGATATTCAAACGGGAATTATGCTTGGCACAAATCCCGATGCACCAGAGCGCATCAGTAATGTATGCAGTGCAGGTAGGGGGGGCATGCCCATGCATACTCTGCACACCCCGATATTCAGCCAGGGATGTGCTGAGTCCATGCATGCACAACCCCTACTTGCGCCGCACAAAGTTGATCCAAAAAAAAAAAGGAACGACAGCTGGCCACCCACAGGTGAGCTGCCGTATTGCATGGCACAGAACGGCAGCTGCCACCTGTGGGTGGCCACCCGAGCTCCAGCTGCACCTCTGTGGCAGCGCCCACCCCCATGCCCGATCACGGGCATCTGTTCAAATAATCACGTCCAATATCTCTGGTGGTTCAGTGGACCGCTGTCAGCACGATTGCGGGCTTAAGTATAAATAGTATGATATCCTATATCCCTGGTGGTCCAGAGGACTGCTGTTAGCCCGATCGTGGGCTTAAGTATAAATAATATGATATCCTATATCCCTGGTGGTCCAGTGGACCGCTGTCAGCCCGATCATGGGCTTAAATATAAATAATATGATATCCTATATTCCTGGTGGTCCAATGGACCGCTGTCAGCCCGATCGCAGGCCTAAGTATGAATAATATGATTTCCAATACCCCTGGTGGTCCAGTAGACAACTGTCAGCCCGATCACGGGCTTTTGTAATAAAAAAAGAATTACATCCAATATTCCTGGTGGTCTAGCGGTACCCCCATCCCCACCCAATTTTTTCACCAAATTTTCAACATAGCCATTTTAAGACCGCCGCTCATGAACAATGTCACTGTGGTTTTCTTAATGTGCCCCATACATTGAGTTCGCACACCGACTGCGCCATTGTGCGCTACATGGGCAGAAACACGTTTTGGGCAAGATGTGAAAAATGGCAGCTGCACTGCTCATAAGGAGGTGTGGTAAATTGGCAATGTTGAAAATCTGGAGTGAAAATATTGAAAATTCGCAAACTTACGAGCGTGTGTAGGAACTGCGCAACGCACGCTCGTAAAACAGTCATTTTTAGGAATTTTTTCACCAAATTTTCAACATAGCCATTTTAAGACCTCTGCTCATGAACAGCATCACTTTGATTTTCTTAATGTGTCCCATACATTGAGTTCGCACACCGACTGCGCCATTGTGCGCTACATGGACGGAAACACATTTTGGGAAGGATGTGAAAAATGAAAGCTGTACTGCTCATAAGGAGGTGTGGTAAAATGGCAGTGTTGAAAATCTGGAGTGAAAATATTGAAAATTCGCAAACTTATGAGTGTGCGTAGGAACTGTGCAACGCACGCTCGTGAAACAGTCATTTTTAGGAATTTTTTCACCAAATTTTCAACATAGCCATTTTAAGACCTCTGCTAATGAACAGTGTCACTGTGATTTTCTTAATGTGTCCCATACATTGATTTCACAGACCAACTGCGTCATTGTGCGCTACATGGGCGGAAACACATTTTGGGCAGGATGTGAAAAATGACAGCTGTACTGCTCATAAGGAGGTGTGGTAAAATGGCAATGTTGAAAATCTGGAGTGAAAATATTGAAAATTAGAACTTTACGAAAGGTGCGAGGAACCGCGCAACGACATCAGGAAACAGTCATTTTTGGAATTTTTCCACCAAATTTTCAAAATAGGCTTTTGAGAGCCCACCTTATGAACACTGACAGTGTTGTTTTGTTAGTTGTTCCGGAAAGGTGATTTTGTGCACTAGCTGCGAAATCACCCTTCGGGCCCGAGTAACGCCATGACAGTGACAGCACTCATGAGAAGGGGTCCCAAAAACCCCATGTTGAAAATTTGGTGCAAAAATTCCCAAAAATGCCTGAGATATGCAATAAAGTTGAAAAAACCCTATCTATCCCATTATACAGCTTACCAGCATTTCCTCAGTTTGCGGTCGACTTTGAAGAGTGCAGACGTGTTCCCGGTCCGTCGAAGATCATCGTGCCGAGCTCTGGAGGTAAGTATGGGGTGAGGGGGGGTGTGGAGAGGCAGGGTGCACAGTGGGTTGGTGCGGGTTGTGGGAAGGGGGCAGGGAGAAGCACCGAGGGACAGTTTTTCTATTTACAGGTGTGTTTTTTTTTTAATTTAGAGACGACGATGGACGTTTGTCACGCTGGGGTGGGCTCCCAGCGTGGCAGCTGAAAGGCTTTCTGGGGGGACTAGAGCCGATGGGGGATTGGGCACCCCCGTCGGCTATAACACATTTTGCCACGCTGGGGTGGGCTCCCAGCATGTCACCTGGATGCTTGAAGGAGGAGAGACAGTGGAGCCGACGGGGGATTGGGCACCCCCATTGGCCATAACATCATTTTGCCACACTGGGGTGGGCTCCCAGCATGGCACCTGGATGCTTTGGGGGGGGATGTGGAGCCGACAGGGGATTGGGCACCCCCGTCAGCTGTACAGTGTGGGGAAGGCGCATGAGCACGCAGTGCGCGTGCGTGCGCACATATGTGTGTGTGTGTGGGGGGGGAGATCTCTGCTCACTCAAGCAGAGCTCTCCCTTTCAACTGTATGCCACTGCATTTTCAGCTTGTCATAGACAGCTGCAGCACTGATTGGGGAACTGGGGCCACGCCTGCAAACACACTGACTGCATTGGAAGACGGGCTGACACACCTCCGAAAACTCGGATGATGGCACTATGTTTCTTGCACATGTGTGCAAGCAATATAAAAATGACCCAGGAGGCCTTTGGAGGTAGTGAATTTATATAGGAAGTCCAACCATCTCCAGTGATCACAGGCCAGGTGTTGTGTTGTGAAGGTGTGGAGAGCACTGCGGAGTTGAAGGTACCTCCAAAAGTCTCGGTTCAAGAGAAGGAATTTGGTACTCAGTTGTTTAAAGGATAGTAGGGACACAGAATCAGGAAGGCAGAGGTCCTGCACTGTTCAAATACCACAGGCAAGCTAGGAGAGCCAATACAATGGGGTACCATCAATCAAGAGGCGGTCGTTTTGCCATAATGGGGCATATAGTATTGGGGGGACCAGGCCTGTTTGGGCATATGTGACTGACATGAGATGCCTCCATGCATGAACAGTGTCAACTATAGTCAGAGGAAGCTTCTTTCCCATCCAGTGGTGCTGACTGATCAGGCTGTAAAGGGTAAACCCATACGCCAGGTCTGTTTCCACCTGCACTCAGAGAGATTACCATTTGGTAGCATGAGCCACCATACAGGTGAGATGGTAGCCCAAGAACCAAGGAACACCCAGCTCGACCCAGGATCAGTGTGCCATCAGTTTATGCTTATTCCATCTAGGGGGTTTATTATCCCACAAGTATAATAAGACTAGCCGTTCTAGGGATGTGAATGGTTTGGGGAAAATGGATATTGGTAGATTATTGAACAGGTAGAAGACCCTGGGTAGGAGGAGCATTCAAACCACGATCACTTTGCCAGGCAAAGAAAGTTGTAACTTACACCAGCATTCCACTTCTGTGGAGAGTTGTGCAAGTAGCAGAGAAAAATTGGCCGACTCAAGGTCAGACCACTTGGTGGGAAGCTGAAGACCCAGATATGCAAAGCCTTGAGTGGCCCAGGTTAAATTCGTACCTTGAAAGCAGTCTTTAGAACAGTAAGCATTGAAGGGGGCCAAGATGGTCTTCTTTTGGTTGATCTGCAAGCCAGACAGGACAGCAAAGCTCTGGAGGACCGTAAGCACTTCTGGTATAGATTGGAGGGGCTGGAACAGGGTGAGAAGTAGATCACCTGTGTACGCTGCTGCTATGTATGAGTGTCCCATGACCTCGATACTGTGAATCCGTAGGGATGCTATGAGGACCTGGAGCAATGGATCCAGGACCACCAGAAATAGAAGGGGGCAAAGAGGACACCCCTGTCTGGTGCCTCTGTAGAGAGGGAAGGGGGATGAGATATCACTGTTGGTGAGAATGCGGGTCATAGGAGCACTATATAGCATACAGACCCATTGATGGAAATATGCTCCAAAGCCATATAACCATGGTATCTCATGCAAATAATCCCATTTGATGGAGTTAAAAGCTTTAGAAAAATCAATTGCGAGGGTGGCCATAGGGAGGGTTGATTTAGGTGCAAACCACTTTAGGCTAAGCAGTAATCAAGTATTGTCCACTCCAACCTTGCACTGCATGAAGCCAGCCTGAGTTGGGTGATAATAGAGGGGAGGATGGTCATCATTCTGGAGGCTAGGGCCTTAGCGAAAATCTTTGTGTCTACCGACAACAAAGAAATGGGATTGAAATTGGTGCAGTCCAACGGGTCAGAGGATTCTTTGGGAAGTAAGGTGATGAGGGCCTCTCTCATAGTGGGAGGCAGGGAACCCACTTCGTGGGAAGCTGGTAGTGCCAGTTGGAGTGGCTACAGGATATCAGAGCCTATGGCCTGATACAGTTCTACTGACATACTGTCGGGGCCAGGCGCCTTCCCTCTTGCCATTTGTGACAATGCCAGATGCAGCTCTTCACAGGTGACAGGGGAGTCCAGGTGCTCAACCTGTTTAGGGGTAACAGCTGGAATGGAGATGGAATGGCAGAAATTTGTGACCCTCTGCGACAGTTTCATATTTGTCAAGGTAGAATGGGACTGGCCTTAAAAGCTTCCCAGATCACGCTATGTGAGACTCCGGAGTCAGAATTCAGGGAAAGGTAGTCCTTGGTTACTTGAGCCAGCATAGGGTGGAAATCAGGGCCTTTGTAAAGGAGGGATTACACCTCCAATGGGTACCCAAAGGATGGACGCCGGGCGGGGTGTAGGTGGCCTAGATGGGGGTATTGTCGGATATCAGTATTGTACCTATTTTATTATCAGACACCCCTCAGGCCGCTGCTTCATTGGCAAGCTAGAAATCAATGTGACTGTGAGAGAGGTGTGCAGGTGAGTAATATGTGTAGTCACGGCCTGTAGGATGATCCTTTCACCAAGTGTCAGTGGGCCCCATACCTCGATCATATCTTGGAGAGATAGTCTCACCTTTGGACATGTGCATAGGGTGGGATTAGATTTATCAAGCAATATATCACTGACCACATTAAAATCACCCACAATCAGGAGCGGGATGGGTGAACCATCTGGAGATAATGAGGAGAGGGCCTGGCTGACAGTGGGGAAGAAATCAGTATGCTCATCGTTAGGGGCATATATATTCCCAAGCAGAAAATTGTCCCACGGGGGAAGACATCCTAACTACCACCCATCTGCCCTGGGTGTCCTTCTGGACATCCCCCACTTTCCATGAGGATGTTTGATGTATGAGAATAGCAACCGCTTTGGTCTTAGTGGGGGATGAACTAGCCAGTACTTCTCCCACCTAGGATTTCTTCAGCCAGGGTCTTGTGTGGTGAGTTTCCTGTAAGAGTGCAATGACTGTGTGAAGAGATCTAAGGTGTTGGAGAACTTTCATATGCTTAATAGGGTGATTGAGCCCTTTAACATTCTAGTAGACAAAATGGTAACCCTGAGCAGGGGGAGTAATCATCGCTATTGCCCCACAAAACAAATAGGAGAGGGTGCTCACTCAGTCCAAGGGAAGAGAAGTGAGTCAGCAATGAGCTCTGAGGAGAGGAGGTACCCTAGGAACACCAAAGCTGCAGGTCTGTAGCCAAGAAATAGGGAGAGTGTAAGCATATCAAGGTAGCTGAAGAGCACTGTCCTTATATGTGAAGAGCTTCAAAAAACAGACAATATAAGTGAACGTACAAGAATTAACGCTGATGTGGGGCAGGATTGCCCAAATGTCAGAGGACTAATAACAAGAAAGTACACAACAGCGTAAATATGCTAGGGGTTAGGAGGTTGAAGTGAAGAAGGTAGGAAACCTGCCCTGCAGCTACACTATCTCCTATGACCCAGTAGTGGGGGTGAGGCAAGAAAATCTAATAGGGTTGAGTCATTCTGAACTGATGACAACTCCTGGGTCGAGTGCCCTGACTGTGGGAAAGGGAATCTGGGATGGGGGGGGAGGAGATAAGGAGGGGGGTAGGGAAAAAGGGGTCATGCCCTCCCACCGGTCTAAACTCAACTTCATTGAGACAATACAAACAGAAAGGCCCAACTGAGAGGCCAGAGGATAACAGAATCAGCAGAACAGTATTTAACACTCTACAACAACAGGGAAGTGTACAAGCTTCATTTAAGGCAACTTGCAGTGAGAAAGCAGGGGAGTAGCAGATCAATGAATACACGAGGTCACCATCTAGTCAGGGGATGGTCAGGAACAAGGACAGAAAGAGGGGAGCCTGCCACAGCCCTCTCTACTCAACTGGTCAGGAAATCCTATCAGTCGGGGGGGGGCTCAGGGTGACATATGTGTGAGTTCAATAAACAACTAGACAATGCCCTGTCAGAAATGCTTGGCCCCTACATGGGAGGGGCTGAATAACAAAATACTGGAAATATGCATAAGAAGACATTTCAGGAAACCAGTCCTTCAATCTGCCCAGGAGGAGCCCGTGGGGCTTCAACAGGGTCAGGTGGAACCTTTGTGGCTGCTGCAACATAACTGATCAGTCCCAGTCTTACTGGGGATGCATTGTCCATAGCTTCAACAAGGGAGGATTCAAGAAAATCAGCCCAGAACCACTTGCTGTTTGGTGTCCATCTCTTGGAGGTCTGGCAGATCAGTGTCCACTGGGTCTGTGGCAATGGAGTGATCCTCCTTGTAAATCTTAGCTGGCGGGGCACTCATCTGCTTACTTGGTGAGTGAAGAGGCCCACTCCTTACTCACTGCTTGGACTTAGAGAAGGAGCCGCCAGGGTGCTGAGGGAGAGAGGACGTATGTGACAAAGGATTCGGTGCTGCAGGCGCTGTCAGTGCTGGAGGAGCTGGAGTTGAGCCAGCAACCGATGGGGGACCTGTTTGAGAAGGAGCTGGTCCAGCTGGAATAGTGTTCCTCAGAGCTCTAGATCTAGGAGAAAGGTTCCTTTCTGGTGGTGCTACACTGCTTGGTTCTCAGAGCCTTCTGGGATTTGTAGTAGGGACATGCAGAGCTGGCCAAAATTTGGCTATCCAGCGTTCTATCTCCACGGGGTGGTCAGCAGTCAGTTCTCTCCCCTCCTTGGCTACACATAATCTGGTAAAGCCTTTGAATTTGAAACGAAAGTCATGCTGGTAAAGGAATCATTTAAGAGGTCCAAAGGCTCTCCTTCTAGTCACAGTCTCTTGTGCAAAGTCCCGAAAAAGATATCTGAGCCCCCTGCCAGCGCATTTCCCCCAAGATCTCTGGTAGCCTGAAGGATCCTTTCCTTAGTCGAGTACCTGAGCAGGTATGCTACTACTGGTCTAGGTGTAGCAGTAGGTCTATCTGAGTGGGTGGAGACGTGGTGGGCCCACTCCACTTCCATGGAGCTCCTCCAGTGATCTCCCAGCATGATGGGGAAGTTGTTGTTCAGGAAACACTCCATCGATTGTCCCTCTGTTCCCTCTGGGAGCCAAATGTTCTGCAGATTTTTGCAGTGACCCCTGATCTCCTGATCTTTGGCTCTATCCCTGAGAACCACGAGCCTCTCCTTGTGGTGTTGGAGACGCTGCCATATCTGAAGCTGTTGAAGTTTACAAGCCTCTGTGCGTTACTCTGAGACATTTGTCCGATCTTGTAGGTGTCGGACCTCGGTAGTTGTGCAAGACAGAGAAAAACTAATGTCATCTACGCGAAGTATTAAGGCTTCCAACATTTTGGTGATGTATTGTAGGGATTCTCCTACCGAGTTCTGTTGCACAGGGGGAGTACTACCTGGAAGCAGCAGAGTGACGAGTGTTTGGGGCTCCATTGTAGTCAAGGTTATGCCAGAGGAGCAGATAATAAGTAGCCCGTAAGTCACTGTCAATTAGAGAAGCAAAAGATCAGGGCTGGTGATGATCGTTCTGTTTGTATGTCCAAATCCAATGTGACCTAGCTGTTCTGGAGACATAGCAGAAAACAGCACTGCAGGAGACCGCAAATCACATTAAAATTCTCTTACCAAGCGCACCGCCCGGTAGGTTTGCATTCACCCATGCATTAACTAGTAACTGGGGGTTTCAGCTCCATGGGATCACAGCACCAGAGCTCAGATTGTCCTCGGCCAGGAGAAAGTTCACAGATTAAGTAGCCATCATGTTGGTGGCTAAACCATGCCCCCCTCTGCCCCTGATTCTATCCCAACCTTGTTTGAAGACATCCACTGTCTTTTGTGAGACCAGTTCTTCTGGTAGCCTATTCCACTCCACCACCACCCTCTCTGTGAAAAAGTTTCTCTTTAGCTACCTCCTGAATCTGCCCCCCTTCAGTTTCATGCTGTGTCCCCTGGTGACCCCCTCCCTTTTTAGCCTGATCATATGAGCTGTATCTCCCCTATTTATGCCCTTTAAATATTTAAAGGTCTCTATCATGTCTCCCCTGTCCCTTCTGTCCTCCAAGGAGTACATGTTGAGCTCCCCAAACCTATCCTCATATGGCTTCCCTTCCATCCCATTTATCATTTTGGCTGCCCTTCTCTGGACCCTCTCCAGGAATTTGATATCTTTCCTGAGGTAGGGGCACCAGAACTGCATGCAGTACTCCAGGTGTGGCATCACCAGTAATCTGTACAGTGGTAGGATAACTTCCTTGCTTCTGGATGTAATCTCTCTGGTTATACACCCCAACATCTTGTTGGCCTTGGCTGCCACCCTTCTGCACTGCTCTGAGTTGTTTAACCCCTCTGTTAATATCACCCCCAGATCCTTTTCTTCTTCTGAGACCTCTAGCCTTTCCACTCCCATATGGTAGCTGTACTTAGGGTTCCTTGACCCGAAGTGCATAAACTTGCACTTCTTGGTATTGAAACCCAATTGCCAAGTCCTTGATCATTCCCCTAGTGTATACAAATCCCTTTGCAGAACCACCCCCCCCATCCACTATTGCACCAATTTTGGTGTCAACAGTGAATAGGCTCATTTTATTCTCAACACCCTCTGATATGTCAGCAATGAAGATGTTAAAAATCACAGGCCCCAGAACAGATCCCCGTGGGACCCCACTGATGACTGCTTGGGTCTTTGAGAGCTCTCCCCCTACCCCACCCTCTGCTGCCTGTTACTCAGCCAGCTTTCAACCCATCTAGCCAATGTTTCTCCTACCCCCAGTGCCCTCAGTTTACCCCCTAGCCTGCCATGCAGCACCGAACTGAAAGCTTTGTTGAAGTCCAAGTATAGGACATCAACTGCTTTCCCCCATCCAATGCTCTAGTGACCCAGTCAAAGAAGTCCACCAGATTTGTCTGGCAAGACCTCCCCTGGACGAACCCATGCTGATGTTCATCTTGAAGACCATTCTCCTGCACAAATGTCACCAGTCTTTCTTTCATGATGGACTCCATTAGTTTAGACACTATGGATATGAGGCTGACTGACCTGTAGTTCCCTGGGTCATCCCTTGGGCCTTTCTTATGGATGGGCACTACATGTACTGTCCTCCAGTCTAATGGCACATAGCCTGTGTGCAGAGAGGTATTAAACACATCTGCTAGAGGTGCTGCCAGCACCTCTGCCAACTCTTTTAGCACACATGGATGGATCCTGTCTGGCCCAGGTGCCTTATCTGTCCTTAAGGCGTTAAGACTAGCCAGTACCTTCTCTACCAGGATATCACAGTCTGTTAACATTACCCCTTCCACCTTCTTGCCATCTCTCTTCCCCTTGGGATGGGCCCATCTCTCTCTCTCTCTCTCTCTCTCATGAAGACAGAGCGAAGTACTCTTTAAGTACCTCTTCTTGTTCTGCCCCCTGCTCGGCCAACTCATCATCCTTTTTAATTTTGGTTATTTGTTCCCTGGTTCCTGGTTTTTCTTTCTCCCCTTCTATATCTAAAAAAGCATTTCTCTCCATTCTTGATCCCCTGTGCTAGTTTCCTGTCGTTTAAGGCCTTGGCTCCTCTCACAACTCTGGTCACCTCCCTTGTTCTCTTTGCGTGTTTCTCCCTATCCTCCTCCTTGCTCATTTTCTTAAATTTCCTGAAAGCTGTCCTTTTCTCCCTTACACTCTCCTGAATCCCCATGCCCACCAACTAGGTTTCCTAGTCCTCTAATTTCTGCAGTCCCCCCAAGTAGTGTTTGCACTCAGGCAACATTCTTAAGATGGGAGAAGCAGTTCTTTAACCACAGAAGATACCTGTGAAACAAATGTCAACTGTCCATCTAGAACAACTTCCAGACTGTGAACCTCCTCTACCACCTGAAGATGCATCCCTCCCCAAGAGAGAAAATAATCCTGCTACTGCAAACAGCTGAACTCCGCTTCTCCAAGCAATTTAGTCTTGGTTAGGTTCAAAGCCAGTCAATTGGAGATGTCCAAACCCTGATTTCCTTAAAGGCATAGTTCTAATCTCAGCACAGATGACACCCTGTCAGGAACAAAGGACACAAAGGGTAGGGTTAGGAAAGAGCATGCAGAACTTCAAAATGATAAGGTAATAATAGGTCCTAACAGATTACACTTGAGGGTCGTGAGACAGCTGGGACTGGAATTGGCTGTACTCTTGGAGGCCTTGCTCAAATCCCTTCTAGAGATTGGGGTAGTGCCAGGAAACTGGAGAACAGCAGCTGTAGTACCATTCCACAAGGTGGAGACAAGGAGGACCCTGGGAAATATAGATCTGCTTGCCTAACTTTAATTACTGGTAAACTCATGAAGACTATGTGTGTGTGTGTGGGGGGGGAGAGGGGTGTTGCAAAATTCCAAGTGAACCAGCACAGGTACTTTCCAAAATAATGTTATTTCACCAATAGTCCATTTATTGAAAATTCAGTTCGCAGAGTCGACTTCTAACGCAGTACATGACTTTAGCAGTAAAAAACACAGAAAATGCATGTGTTACATACATACTCCCCAAACATGAGCTGGAACTGAATCAAGGCCAAAAACTGGGAGCATGTAGGTTATGCTCCCAACATGCTGGTGATTTGACTTGAAACCCTCCTCAGAGCAGAAGAAGATGTGTTGAGAGTCAGCTGATCTAAAGTCATGCACTGTGTTATGTCAACTCTGAGACCTGGATTTACAATAAATGAACAACTGGAATTAAAATCAGTGAGTAGAGTATCTGTGTGGGTTCACTTGGGAGCCTGCAGCCCCCCAAAAAAAAATTAAATTTCCTCTTAAATGAATACAAACAGCATAGGTATTTTATTCTTGGAAAGCTAAGTGCTGAGAATTTTTTTTGTGGGTTTTTTTTTGTATTCTGCTATGATCAAAGGCACAAATAACAGAGTACCTAGAAGGGAAAAGGTTGCAGGACAATAAGTAACATGGGTTTGTGGTGAAAAGTCATGCCAGATCAACTTGATATTTTTCTTTAATGAGGTCACAAGGACAGTGGACAGGAGTCAGTCTGTTGATGTGCTGTACCTCAATTTCAACAAGACCTACTATTCTGTATCACACAGAAGGCTCTTAAAGAAACTGAAGAATCTGGTACTTTGGGAAATACAAACTATGTGGATAGGAAACTGATTGGAGGGGATAAAAAAGAGTGGTGGTAAATTGGATGGAATTGGGTGCTAGGGGATCACTGGTGTTTCACAGGGGTTAGGTCCTGGGGCTTGTCTCGTTCAACATGTTCATTTGTGACATAGGGGAAAGTATGCAGGGCTAGATCTGTCTGTTTGCAGATGCAACACAGCTGGGTGGCAGGGTTTAAAGCAAGGGAGTGTCATGGATATGATGCGACACCTGGAAAGACTGGAAAAATGATTCAAAATATTACAACTGGGGTTCACTAGTAAGAAGCAGAGATGGGCAAAGCTGGCAAAATTTACTCTGCAAATTAATCCATGAATATAGTGCAATTTGTGGAGTGCAGATCAATCCGGAAAATGTGAATTTCCACCTGCGAAGCGTGGAATTTCACCATTCACAGGTGAAATTCCACGATTCTTGGGTGAAATTTCTGGCAAAGTCACATAGGCGAATTTTCAGCCTAATAGCAAAAATTTGTGGATTGCTTCCTGGAGAAGGTGAAGGTGGGTGACTTCACCAGAACTTCGTAACATCTCTACTAAGAAGTGGAAGGTAATGCACCCTGGCAGGAGAAATCCATGCAGAGTATTGGATAGGAGGGTTAGGTTAGCAGACGAGGTGGAGGAGAGAGATCTCAGGGTTATCAGCAACCATCTCAAAGTTTCAGAGCAATGCAACAGGGCATACAACAAGGCATACAGGATGTTGGGGTGTATAGGTAGAGAGAGGCACTGACAACAGGAGTAAAGTGGTGATTTTGCTGCTGTGCAGGACTGTGGTGAGGTCTAATCTACAGTATTATGCCCAGTTCTGGAACCCACACCTGAAGAAAGACATGGACCGGCTGGAGACTGTGCAGTGGAGGGCCACCATGATAATCCAGGGGCAACAAGGTCAGGCGTACAAGGAAAGGCTGAAATCATCAACATGTAGGTACTAGCTGGAGGCTAGAAGGGAGAGGGGGGAATATGATAACGGCATAAAAGGTTCTAAGGCGTATCAATAGAATGGATAACTAGGAGCTGTTCGCTAGGAATTAAAACACAATATCTAGGCATATGATTGGAGACTAGTAGGCAAGAGGTTTAAGAAAAAAATTAGGAAGTAGTTCTTCACAAAGAGAGTGGTGGGCCAGTAGACTGGGTTGCCAAAAGGAGTGGTGGAGGCAGAGACTGAGGTGGGATTTAAGGTAGGGTGGGACAGATTCAAGGGTTTGATGATTCCAACAAGGGAGGCAGGGAAGCAGGGATGGGAGGAGAGAAGGAAGGAGGGATAATGGATCAATAGATTCTGTCAGGCAGTAGGCCTATGGGGCAATAGGTAGCAATTTAAGGCAGAACAGATAGACTTTGATTTTTTTTTCCACTGCCACTTTCTATGCTCGATGTTCCTATGTCACTTCTCCTGTGCACTGGCAAATTCCGATCCCTCAATTTAAGGGTGAGCAGGTGCTGAATTTGCATTCAATAAAATGCCAGAATGTTATGCTTCCATCTTTGATTCAGGGCTGTCAAAGTTTTTGGCCCATTCAGGCCACTTTGACCTAAAAAAAACTCTTGGCCTTTCCAGGTGGCCAGGACTGCTGTAGTCCTGTGGTTATACACTTCCCCGGCCTAGTCACTTCTCACCTTCTTCCCCTCCACCATTCCTCAAGGGAATGTTTTTGTTATAAATAAATTAAAAAAAATAGGCATGTGCTAGCCCAAGAAATTATACCTTTTTTTTTTTTACAACAAACAGAGGAAAAGGGTGGGGTAGACGATGAGAAGTAACTAGGGTGGGAGAGTGTGTGCCCACAGGACTAAGGCAGCCATGGCCAGTTAGAAAGGGCTAGAGTTTTTTTTTTAGAGTCAAACTTACCCAAATGGCCACCAAATCTTTTTGATCAAAATTTTTCTCCATTTCCTCTGAACAGCCCCAAACCTCGCAGCACCCACCAACCCTGTCACTGACCATCTTGTAGACCTGTGTGATTCACCTCTTGTCTAAGACCACTGCAAGCTGAGTAGTGCACCATGTCAGTTATGTGTGGGTCTCTGAGGGATGCTGATGTCTCTCTTGGTGGACTAGAGCTTTTTGCAATTTTCTCTCCAGTGGGATAACAGGCCATGCACCCTATGAGTGTGTCAGCATCTAGGGGCATCCCTCCCTTGCTAGGTGGCCTCAACTGTGATACCACCTAGCCTCCTCAGGTGACACTCACACTGCAGGAGTCACATCCCTACCATCTCAGCAGGGAGAGAACAGTCCTGGGACATTCTATCCTTTTTCCCCCAGCCAGCCCCCAGTAGCTCAAGTCCACTCCCATACCCAGGCATCAGAAGCATCAGTGCTACCACTGTGCCAGTAAGACTGTGTCTTGGATGGTCACTCTAACCACTCAGGTTGCTCTTGTTCCCCTTTAAGTCCAGGGCCCCCAGATTCAAAGGAGATGTGTGGCACATCTCAGCGGAAAAGTGAGATGTGCCACATAACTCAAACAGTGCACCGCCCTCAAGGGAATGGGCCAGTGCACGACAGTAATATATGCCGTGCGAGTGGAGGGGGTGTTCCCATGAATAAGCCATGCATCAGCATATTCAGAGGGAATGCGCCCCTCATTTTCCAGAGATGTGCAGCCCAAAGAGACGCCACAAAAAGCCAGTCTAAGTCAGCCAGCCACCCACAGGCAGGCCGTGGAAGTGCACATAGGTGCACCACAGCCTGCCAGCCCCAGCGGACCAGTGACACCCTGTACCCCAGGCCCAATCCCCAATTGCACCTACATGAAGTGCAGTTCCATGCCACAACATAGAGGCAACCCCCCCACACTTCAGCCCCATCACTCCTACCAAAGGTAAAGCACTCCTCATACCCTGGTAGGCAAGTGGACACCCCTCCCATTCCGTTCTCCGATCGCTGGTGTGTCAATATGTAAATGCCCCATTGTTGCCCTGGTGATCTAGTGGAGTCCCCATCCTGATACCTGATGTGTCAAGCTGTGAATGCCCCGGTGACACCCTGGCAGTCTAGTGGCCCCCTACCCAGCCCTGCTCACCTTAACTGATATCAAATAAATCTACATTCCCTGGTAGTCCAGTGGAACCCCCCCACCCTGGCTCGATCCCCGACAATAGATAACAAGAGGCTTACCTCATTTCCATAGTGTAGTGGACCCCCCACCTCCCCAACTCCACCAGTGTTGGTGACCAGCATAGCTCACCACTCCCTTCTACGGCCAGCCACTGACTGACAGGCACCAGGGAGCTGTCATAATATAGGACAACACTCATTGGTTGTTTCTAGTGACCAATGGCGTTGTCCTATAATATATCTATATATCTATATCTATATAGATATATAGATATATATATATATATATATATATATATATATATATATATATATATATATTCATATGTTCAGCATGTCGACTGGTCCCCATATTCATGACAAATAACATTGACTAGGATGTAGAATACTTTACCAACTCACTGCACTCCTTGCAGTCCAAGCACATTCCTTTCATCAGGCGCAGGGTATGGGGCCTGCCTATCAAATGGTTAACTAGCCCTCTTCTACATATGCTTAAAGCATGGGACAAACTCTGGACCAGATGGAAAGCCTCCTCCCTGCTCTCTGACTTCATTGCATATCATGCCCTTTGTAACTCTTGTAAGAAAGTGCTATGGACTGCCAAAAGCAATTACTATAGGGGCCTTCTTCATGCCACCTCTAGTAACCCAAAAAGGTACTGGGAACAAATTAACCACTTAATGGGATGCTCCACGTCCCAAACCCCCCAATGACTTTCTAATAAATAACATCTCATATAACAACCCTAATACCATAACTAATGCTTTCAGCTCACTTTTTACTGCCCTCCCTAGTTTTGATGCAGATGGCCCCCCCTCGCCACACCTCCCCCCAAATCTCCTCCCATCCTATCCTTCCCTGATTTTCCACCCAGTCTCCAGGCTGGCTGTTCTACGAGCTCTTAACATGATGTCTTCCCATGGCAGTGCAGGCCCTGATGAACTGGAACCCAGAATTCTCAAATTAGGTACATCTCTTCTTGCCACCCCATCATGTGATTGTTCAGCCTCTCCATTAGCTCAGGTACTGTGCCCCTCTCCTGGAAGAATGTCAGGGTTATCCCAGTCTTCAAAAAAGGTGATCCAAAAAACCTAGCAAACTACTGTCCTATTGCGCTCCTGCCAACCCTCAGTAAACTCCTGGAGAAGCTTATCCATCTGCAGGTGTCTAACTTCATTGCCAACTTTAACCTGCAATCTCTTGCTCAGCATAACTTTAGGCCAAACCACAGCACCACGACGACTCTAGTAAAATTTGCGCCTGCATCAACTAGGCTCTGTTGGCGCTTCCCAATCCACACTTGCCTGGTTTGCCAGCTATCTGTGGAGCCCCTCCCAGTCTGTCTCCTGTCATAAAGTTCTCTCTGCCCCTGCCCTGCTTCATTCAGGTGTCCCACAAGGTTCCATACTTGGGCCCCTGCTCTTTTCTTTGTTCATCAATAACCTACCATTGGTGCCCTCCCACAGTCTCTCCTTACTCTATGTTGATGACTTGCTTCTCTATGTCTCCTCCAGCTCTATTGATGAAATTAACTCCCACCTCTCCTCTGATCTTCATAGTATTCAAACTTGGCTTATGTCCCACTGCCTGGTGCTAAATGCTGCCAAGATCCAGTCTATGCTCTTTGGGTCACAAAGGAAATCTATCACTTCAGCTCTGTCTCTCCAGGTTTCTTGTCTTGATGGCTCCCTTGTGGAAGTAACTCAGTCCTCAAATACCTAGGGGTCACAATGGATCCATCTCTTAACTTCTCTCTGCATGTCAAACTGTCTGCAAATCAGTCAATGCTAAAACTGGACTGGCTTACCGAGTCCATCAGTTTCAGACCCCTGCTGCCAGGATCTCTGTTGCCCAAGGCCTTCTCTTCCCTGGATTCTGCTACACTCTGCCTGTCTTCGCTATGGCACAGGCAAGCATCTTGCAAATGTGGGACGTTTCCTACAACAACGTCTGTAGATTTGTGCTATCTGCTCCTTGTCTTAAGCACCACTGTACTCTCTACTCAGACCTCCACTGGTTGTCTCCTTCTTCATGTTGGGCTTATTCATTAGGTTGTTTGACTAACAACATTATTCATTCTTCTATCCCCTCCACACTTGCTGCTATGCTCACCCCCATGGACTGCCGTCGTTCCCTCCATTCCATGTCTTTAGCTTTATCTGTCCCAAAATGCTCTACCAGGATGGGTGAACTTGCCTTCTCCTTTTATGCCCCCAAATTTTGAAACTCTCTCCCACTTGATCTCAGGCACTCCAAATCCCACCCCACTTTCAAGAAAGGCCTCTCCAATTACCTTGCCTCCCTTTACATTTGCAAATGTCCCTAGCTTCATGAGTCATGCAAATCTACCATTGTCCTGCACTTAAATTTTCCTGTGGCCTCTTGGTTCCTCCCATCCCCACTCTTGCTCAGCTGCAGCTATGCACTTTGTTCCCTGTTGCTGCCTGGGAAGTGTCTCCTTGCTGACTTACCAACAGCATTGTAATGTTTTGTAATTACTAACCATAAATTCTGCCTTTTTGTCTGTTTTGTTCCTATTATACTGTGTGATATGTATCTCCTTCATGTATTATGTAACTTGCACCTCTGTATAACTGTTTGGAATCTCCTATTGTACAACACCTATATATGTATTTGTTTTTACCTGTTCCTTGATTTGTACTCTCCTGGGTCATGGCTGAAAATAGGCAGTTCTGTCTAGTGCACTTACATGGTTACCAAAAGCAAATAAATAAATAAATAATACTGTTATTGCAATAACCAATTGGATTTCTGATATTGGTAGCCAACTACTGTTAGTACTAAAGAAAGTCATTTCTTTCAGAATTGTTGTTTGTCCCCCAAGCCACCACTTACTCCTGGCATTCAGGTCTTTCTGTTGTGCTGCTGGAGACCTCTAAGCCCCACCAGCCACTCCTCTCACTATGGCAGCCATTGGGGATTTGCACTGAACAGGGCTCAAGGGTGCAGATGGTTGTCATATAGACAGTCCAGTGCACATTGTTTTGTCTCTGGTTTTCTTCCCATCTACCTTACGGCATAACAGTGCCTACATTGGCCTCTGTTGTCACAGTGTCCCTGCAGCAAGAGCTTGCTCCCTGGCCCATCTACAGGAAGTCACTGTGGCACCAGAATTTGCCTCCAACCCTCCTTGACTGAGCCATGCTGTCTCACAGCAGCAGCGCCTGCTTGGCCTGCCTCTGACTACAGCAACCTGTACCCACTGCCAAATACAGGTTGCGCTGTGGCATTGTGAGTTCATCGGGATGTTCAAGAAGGCGATTTTTAATGTTGAAATAAATAAAGGGATGGCAGATTATTACACAATCCATAAACATCAAATATTATCTGAAACAATTGAACCATTCTGTTACAGGTATACAAAAGTGTTTAAATTCATGATAACTTAAACAAGATGGACATGTACAGGAAAAAAGTGCTTTTCAGCATTAACTAATGACTTTTAAAACCAGAATACCAAATACCACAAAATGAAAGAAGAGTTATTTTTAACTCACAGATCTCGCCTCTTGAAAAAAAAAATATTTTCTTACAAAATACTTTTGACACTGGGTTGGAAAATTGCCTTATATATTTTTTTTCTTACAGTGAGAATAATTCTTAACAGTCAGTGCTATTATATAGGAGAGCAATTGATTCAAGCGGTATGGCATAACACCATTTTGAGTAGGCCCATGAGAGTAACTCTCAGTAACAGCATTCAGAAATGGATACCACTGTCCCATTTAAAGCACATGTAGAGAGTTGTCTAATGGCTAGGACTATTGCTTGGGAACCACAAGATCCATTCATAAGTCCCAACAGAGCCACTTTTCACTGCATGACCTTGAGCAAGGCACTTGACCTCTGCATACTTCAGTTCACCTAGCTATAAAATCGAGTCCAAATGGGACCCACTGAAGTTGTAATGCTGAATCTCTGTTAAGGTATCCCAGGTAAATAATGTCTTTCTAAACACTGTTTGCAGCAGGGTAACCTATGGCATAAGGGACCTCAAGGCTTAACAAAACCACAGACATTAAAAAGAAAGTTTGATACATCCCTAAAGAGCTAATCAAAAATTATGAGTTGAACTGTAACATCTTGTTTGCAGATCCTCTTGTTATCCATTACATTTTATTGTACTCATTTAAACAAAGCCACAATCATCGATATAGAACTAAGAATGTGATGCCCAACATCTTGTTAGTAGTTCTACAGAGAGTCTCATTTAGGGTCATTCCTGGAAAATCAATGACTAATTAGTTTCAGTAGAAATGTGTTGATTACAGAGGAATCAGTAAATATGAAATTGGAAACATATTATGACATGTTGTATATTTTATTTCTTAATAAACTTCAAACTCAACTCCAACTTTTGAAAGCATGTAGTGGATCCTTAATCAGAGTTGGCAGCACCACCTAATTCATCAAAGCTGCTCTCCAGAAAGGCAGAATTAAAAATTACCATGCTGTTGAAGAAAATGTAAACCCTTCCAAAAACATTTCCCGCAGCTCCTCTTGAATGGGCCTGAGAATCAAACAGCACTGCAGGTATGAGGGAAAACTATAGTTCAGTGACAGGGAGATGGATTAACCCATCCCTAGCAATCACCATGAATACCGTCTTTGGTGCAACTCCAGATTGGCTGTGCCAGAGCCAAAACCCCTCTACTGGTCTGACTCTGAGATCGTGGAAACTTCACTAATTCCACCTTGGCTAGCTTTTTCATTAAAAATCTTGGCTAACGCTCTGTTTTGCTTTTATATTGAATTACTTGTTGCTCCTACAGTGCGAGAACTTGGCAGTGAGGCCCAGTGTTTACACAGGAGGTCTGCACTGGCAGCAGTGCTTGCAAAGAATGGAAACTATAAGGTCCCATAATGACATGCATGACTAAACCATTACTTAAAGTGATATTTGAGTGCGTTTACATTTTTTCATTAAGTTATGGTAAAAGGATAAACCACAGAAGTATACAGTAACTGAAACCCTGCAGACTGTAAGTGATTTGCATTTGGCTACTACAAGCATTCATCTTCTAGCCAGTGGGAATATTATATTGGGGTCAAAAGCAATTTGGGGGAAAGTCCAATACATATTCCAGAATATTCAAGAGTTATGGGATCTAGTATCACTTTAATCAACAATATAATAACACCTTCCCATGACATTTGTGTTGGAAGTGCATGGAACATCAACTATGCATCAAGATGTAACAAAATAACAGTTTAATACAATGTTAGGTTATATTTTGTCAGTTAAACTACACTATAGTTATAGTGTAACTACACTGTAACTGGATTGCAATTGCAATGTAGTTGCATGCAACAAACATGTAACTACAGTGCAATTGCCCTGTTACAAGTAATGAATGATTAGTTACATTAAAACTGACACTTAAAGTGTAACCCAATGTGATACAGTATGATTCATAACAATGCAGGTGAGAATCAAACCTTAAAGATAAACAAAACATTTGAAATGAAGATAAATTATTTATCTCAATGCTATGTGCACCATCAAGATTTAGCTCCACTTAGGATCAGTCACAAATGAACCCTTAACCAATGAGAGAGCAGCTTTCACAATGGCTGATGCCACCACACTGGCTTCTGCTGCCCTCTAAAGTAAGTAGTGGAGACAGTTAAGTCTTCATCAAAACAACTTATTTAAAAAACTTTGCAATTTAATCTACAGTGTTTAAATAGGACACCCAATGGGTTTACTAAGAATGTGATCTTTACCATCATCTGTGAGTCGGCAGGACTTATATAACCTACTTGAGGCCCTGTTACTCATGAGTTACTGCCCCGCCCCCTCACTCATGAATATAAATGGCATAGAAACATAGAAACATAGATTTTGATGGCAGATAAGGACCGCTTGGCCCATTTAGTCTGCCCATTTCCCTACCTATAGGATAGGCCACAGATCCTAGTTAACCAACAGCCTAATTCTTCCTACCCCGCACAAGACTTGCCTTATGTCTGTCCCATGCATTCTTGAATTCTCCCACAGTTTTAGACCTCACAACCTCCTGAGGAAGGCTGTTCCATGCATCCACTACTTTCTATGTGAAATAATACTTCCTCACATTGCCTCTGAACCGGCCCCCCTCTATCTTTAAATTGTGTCCCCTTGTTCTTGCACGTCTCTTTCTGAAAGATGCTACCCTCTTGGACTTTGTTGATTCCACTGAGGTACTTAAAAGTTTTTATCATGTCCCCCCTCTCCCTTCTTTCCTCAGGGGTATACATATTAAGCTCCTTTAGTCTCTCCTCATACGGCTTCTCTTGCAGACCCTGCACCATTTTAGTTGCCCTCCTCTAGACTGCCTCTATCCTGTCTATGTCCTTGCGGAGATGGGGTCTCCAGAACTGGACACAGTACTCCAGATGGGGTCTCACCAACAGTCTGTACAGAGGGATAACAACTTCCTGTTTTCTGCTGCTGATGCCTCTCCCTATGCATCCCAGTATACCCCCAGCCCTCCCTACTGCCTTCTCACATTGCTTGCTAACCTTAAGATCATCTGATATGATTACCCCCAGGTCCCTTTCCTTTTTTGTTGTTGTTACTACCTCCCCCCATTGTGTATTCTTCCCCTGGGTTCTTATTTCCTAGGTGCATTATTTTGCACTTCTTTGCATTGAATCCCAGCTGCCATACTTCTGACCATTCCTCCAACCTTGCCAAGTCCTTTCTCATCCTTTCCACGCCTCCTTGTGTATCAACCCTGTTGCAGATCTTTGTGTCATCTGCAAAGAGGCATACTTTTCCTTCCAGTCCCTCTGCAATGTCACTTATGAAGACATTAAAAAGGACTAGACCCTTTACTGAACCCTGCGGTACCCCACTAGTAACCCCTCTTTCTCCAGAGTGGACTCCATTTACAATTACCTTCTGTGTCTTGTTGTCCAGCCAATGTTTTACCCAGGCTACCACCCTGGGACCCACTCCCAGGCTGGTTAATTTGACTATTAATCTTTTGTGTGGGACTGTGTCAAATGCCTTGCTAAAGTCTATGTAGGCCATGTCCATAGCCCCTCCCTGGTCTACTACTTTGGTCACCCAGTCAAAGAAATCTATTAGATTTGTCTGACATGACCTTCCTGCTGTGAACCCATGCTGCCTTGGGTCCTGTGCCACTAGGTACTCAACTATTATTTCCTTCAGAAGTGACTCCATCACTTTCCCTACCACAGAGGTCAGACTGACAGGTCTGTAGTTTTCTGCCTCTGTCTTGGTCCCACTTTTGTGAAGGGGAATCACATTCGCCTTCCTCCAGTCCTCGGGTACCACACCATCCTCCCATGATTTATTAGAAAGAGTAGCCAGTGGTTTCACTAGTTCCCCCCCTTAATTATTTTAGAATTCTTGGGTGAATTCCATCAGGCCCCATTGCTTTGTCCACCTTCAGTTTTAGGAGTTCTTGCAGAACCCTTTCTTCTGTGAAAGGACAGGGATCGACCCCCCATCAAGAGTGCTTTTGTTAATTGGATTAGGCACTTCCCCCTCCTCTTTTGTGAATACTGAGCAGAAATATTCATTCAGTATCCCTGCTTTTTCACTGTCCCCCTCTGCGCACCCACCGTTCATTCTATTCAGCCTCACTATCCCTCCCTTTGTCTTTCTATGCTCGCTGATGTACCTATAAAAGGTTTCATCCCCCTTCTTAACCAACTTGGCTATCTTTTCCTCAGTTTGTGCCTTTGCTATTCTGACTTCCCTCCCTGCTTCCTTCTGCCTTAACTGGAACAGTTCTATGTCTTGCTCCTTCTGTGTTTTCTTATACTTCCGGAATGCTATCCTTTTCTTCCTGACTTTCCCAGCCACCTCTTTTGAGAACCATAGTGGCTTTTTCTTTCATTTTGATTTGTTTATTTGCTTCACACAAAGGCTTGTTGCCTCTGTGATGGCAGTTTTGATGATTCCCCATTGTTGCTCCACACCTCCTTCTAGCCTGTTTGCTAGTGCTTTTCTGAGGCACTTTCCCATCTTGCCAAAGTCAGCCCTCCTGAAGTCCAGTACCCTCACTTTTGTATGGCCTGAATCTGTAGCTGAGTTTAATGTGAACCACACTGTTTGATGGTCACTTGTTCCCAGATGGCAACCCACTTCTAGATCTGAGATCCTCTCACTGCCCCCATTTGAGAGTATGAGGTCTAAGATTTCTCCCTCACAAGTGGGTTCCGAAACTAGCTGTCTGAGGCCTGCCACCTGTAGGGCATCAAGAATGGCCCTGCTCTTGGATGTGGCTGCAGCAAATGTGCTCCAGTTAATATCTGGCATACTCAGATCTCCCATCAACAGTATCTCCCCTTTCTCTGCCATTCTAAGAATGTCTTCCATCATATCCTTGTCCATTTCCTCCCCCTGACATGGGGGTCTGTACACAACCCCTGTGTGGATTGTGGTGCCCTTTCCAGTCTCCAAGGTGACCCACAGTGCCTCCTCTCCTCCTTGTTTACTGTTTTGTTCAGTTGCTTTTATCCCTGCCTTTACATAGAGAGCTACTCCTCCCCCTCTTCTCCCCTGCCTGTCTCTCCTGTAGGTTATGTACCCTGGTATGTTAACATCCCAGTCATGGTTCTCTGTGTACCATGTTTCTGTGACTGCTACGATATCCAGGCATCCCTCTTCCATCAAGGCCACCAGCTCAGAGAGCTTGTTGCCCAGACTATGGGCATTGGTACTCATTACCCTCCATTTCCTGATGGCCTTACTCCTTTTTGCCCCACCCCTGTACTTCTTGCCTTTGTCACTTTCTCCATTTACCCCTGCCCTTCTCCCTATCAACACCTCTATGTAGGTGTTTACTGAACTTACTACAGTGACTTTTTGGGGGGGACTAGGATTTCCCTGCTCCTTTCCAGTGCCTCCCCTCTTGGCTAGTTTAAATGCTTGCCAATGAAGCATTTAAACCTATCACCTAGGATCCTGGTTCCCCTCCTGGACAGATGCAACCCATCATGCCAATATAGGCTTGCATCACTCCAGGTGGACCCCCAGTCCCCAATGAAGCCAAATCCCTGAGCTACACACCAGTTTTTCAACCACTGATTGAATCCCATGGTGTGGAACACCCTAGCCTCTCCTACGCCATAGATGAGCATCACCTCCGAGAAGGTTACCGTGCATGCTACTTGTCTAAAGCCCCTCCCCAATTCCACAAACCCTTCCTGCACTTCTCTAATCCCTTTCTTAGCCAGGTCATTTGTCCCTAGGTGGACAATGACATCCAGCTCCCTCCCCTGTGCAGCTGCTCCAGAAATCCTGAGGATTCGCTCCCTGTCCCTCCAAGCCATGGCGCCAGGCAGGCACCTTACCTCCCTCTCCCCTTCCTCCCACAGTTCTACCTTTCTAACAATGGAGTCCCCCACCAGGAGTTGTTTCTTTCCCCTGTGGGGTCCCCTGCCAACCTCCTGTGGGCCTCCTTTGTGGAGGTTCCCAGCATCCTCCTTGGTCTCCACTGCAGGTGCCTCCATAGAGGAACCACACTTTGCCAGAATGGCATAGGAATTTTGGAGAGGTACAACTGGAGGGATGTGTCTCTGTTCCACCACCCTCACCCTCCCTGAGCCCACTGTGGTCCAACTGCTCCTCTTTCTTGGCAACCTCTGAGGCAACAGCAGTGGCACTGGTGGTCCCTGGACAGAAGAGGTAGTCCCACAAATCCTGGCCAACTCAGCCTGGAGATGAGCAACCTCCTCCCTCAGCCCAGAGAGGTGCCTGCAGATGGGACAACACCGCATCCTCCAGAACGTCTCCCAGAAGACTGCTGCTTCACAGCCACTACACTGCACCACTCTCATCTTGTCTTATTTCTGGCCCCTTAACTGTTTGCAATCCTTACTCTTTCCTCTGTTTTTTTTCTCTCTCTCTCTCTCTCTCTCCTTACTTTCTGCCTGTGTGCCCTTTAAGCTCGTGATTGTCCTGTTCTGAGACAAGAATATCCTATATTTCTCAGTAGACCCCTTACTTGCTCAGAGGCAGACCTCCAGCAGCTAGAGGGGGCTGGAGAGCTACTCTTGCCCTTCTAGGATGGTGGGTCTTTGGTGACTCTGTGATCACTCACTTCCTGCTCCCAAACAGGAAGTTCCTGTTGTCAGTCAAATTCTGTGCCTATAAAAGTAGAACTAGCTTTGGGTGGGAGGGTGGAGGGCAATATAGCCCTCCTTCCTTCTAAGTCAGGCCACTGTATATCCCCTGTGTATCACAGAGCATGCTATGATCAAGGAGTGCATGTATAAATACAAAGAGAAAGTTATAAGTAATTAAGGCACAGTAATAAGCCATCATGACAAATGCAGCAAGTAGGGGAGAATGTTTTGTATATACTCAGTGACCACCTTAGTGAGGTGGTGGGGACAAGCACGGTTGAGGGTTTTAAACATGCATAGGACAGTCATAAGGGTACCCTAGAGGTGGGAAGGTGGGGTGAAAAGCCATTGACCATTTAGTGTCAGAGGCTACAAACTAGTGTAGGGCTTTCAGGGCAGACTGGATGGGCCTGGCAGTCCTTATCTGCTGACAGTTTCTGTGTTTCTATGTATCAGCAGCCAATGATATAGAAGACAGTACGAGAGTTTAGAAACATAGAAACATCAACAATGATGGCACTAAAAGACCATCAGTCATTCTTGTATGCCTGTAATGCCTATTTTACCTTGAGACCTGTTATCCATATGGTGTTTTTATCCACACTGCCTGCTCTCATGTTTCCTGCCTTACTGCTACCCCCCCAAAGCATATGCCATCTCTACAGTGACAATTTTACAGCAATGCCATCGATGCCAGACAATATCGACACATTGCTGTAAAGTCCATCCAGGACCCCAGCAATCTTTCTCGAGGTCATGCACACCTTCCCCAAATCAGCTTTAACTTAGAGTTGATTATCTTAAGTGGGGGGTAAAACACCTTTGTCTCCCACAGCACAAAGCTGACTGCAAAGGTGGTCAACATTATGACGTCAGGGAAATGTTGCATTGACATGAAATTGTCAGTGTAGTATCATGGATGCCACCCCCCCAGAGTAACTGTTAGATCCTTTACTTGGCCACTGCCATTAGAGGCATATGAAAGTTGTACTTTCTGCCTTAGTGAAACTTCAGTGAAATTTCACAACCTTCACGGAAGGTTCCAAACTCTTGCTTGTGGTGGTTTGCAACACTTCCGAAGGTTTTGGGTGAAATTTCACCTTGTTCCACTCAGCTATAAGAGGAAGATTAAAAAAAAAGTTACCTGCTGTCCAGTGCTGCCCCTCCCAAGCCCTGCCTGACATAAAAATAATAAATCCCTGGTGGCTAGCGGTCCCTGCCCCCACCTGATCACTCACCTGAGGTTTAAATCCAAAAGCCCCAGTGGCTAGCAGTCCCTCCCCCCACCCAATCACCCACCCAACCAAGACATCATGCTCTGGTGTCCAGTGTAACCCCCTCATCCCAATCATCTGTATCATAAAAAATGCTGTGACAAATCTTTTTCTCACACACCCTCCCTCTGAGTCCTTTCACCTCCTTGGGTGTGCTGCACTTTACATGTATGTATGCAGTAGTATACCTATGACAGCAGGGAAAGTAGGTAGCACAAAGAAAAAAATGAAAGGACCAAAATTCCTTCATTGGAGTAAGCACAAATCTCTAAATAAAGATTTCAGTACTAGGGCAATTACCACACGACACACCTTTATTAAGACATGTAAAAAACGTAGGAACATGTTTTTGCTAAAGTGTACAGTTCCTTCAAGTGTAAAATTAATTAGCATGTTCAAGGGGAGTCACGTGATGCAAGTTCCGTGGTAGCAACCTGGTCGAATAGCTCCAGCCTCCTACTCCAATATAAATCTTTTCTACACGTATTCCGGAGGATTTATACCAAGAATTTAATTGGACTAATTCAGCTAAAGGTCTCTAGAATGTTTTATATTGAAATTTGGGACAGATGGAAGCAGAGATGATAAGAATTCTGCCTAAGCATACCCCGTCAGTTTCTCCAGCGAAGGCCCTTCCGAAAAAAGCCTGAGTTTCCAAACTCACAGGAGGCCCAGAAAGTGAAATTAATAACCCAGAGAAGGAACCCCTGACATTGGCACAATTTCTTGCTGAATTTAAATTTTCGCACAGAGCTTTATTCTGTAATGGAAGAATTGAAGGCTGTAACCCAGGAGTTAGAAGATTTATCTCATTATACGGGGGATACAGAAATCAAGGTTACCTCATTGGAGAAGTGCGTGGCAAAACAAGAACTGGAGATAGTGAATCTGAGGCAAAAAATAAATAAAATGGAGTTGAAAATCGAGGATCTGGAGGGACGGAGCAGAAGGAATAACATGATTATTATAGGTCTCCCCAAGAAAGAAGAGGGAGCAGATGCAATTTCATTTGTCCAGAAATTTCTAAGAAAGATTGCAGGCACTACGACCTTTGGGGAAAATTACACACGATTGAAAGGGCTCACCGGGCGTTACGTGCAACGCCACCATCAGGGTCCCCCCCCCCCGCGCACCTTGATTTTTCAGTTTCTGAATTTTCAGGAAAGACAATTTGTTCTCTCTACAGTTAAAGAGCTTAAAGAAGTGAAGTGGGAGGGAACCCCGTTAAGAATCACACAAGATCTGCCACTATCGGTGTGCCAAAAGAGAGCCGAATATCACCCGATTGTAACTAAATTGATAGCTTCAAGCACCTGCTTCAGAATGGAGTACCTGGCAAAATTGCAAGTGTTTCTGTCTGGACAGTGGTCCAGTTTCGAGGATGCCCAGTCAGCGAATAAGGGGCTACTGGAAGCCCTCCCAGAGTTGTTTAAGCAAGGGTGAAGGAGGAGAGAATTAGCAGTCTTTTAACAAATAAAGTGGAGAGAGTAAACAAATTTGCTGTTTCCCCGATAGAAGCAGAGTAACAGGGATACAGAACTGTTATGTTTGTTAAACTAATAATCGGCTTGGTTTCTCTGTACTCACAGTACAAAGCAGCTTCCCCAATTGAGTTTATTTTTGAACTCGTAGCATGGGAATTACTTTTCACTTTGGGGACCTAAAAAGAGGACTTTTTGGACAGCTACCGGGGGGGGGGTCTTTGTGGCTTTCGGAAGCCGACTGGAGTCTGTGGGAGTCCGAAGAATGGAGGTGAGGTCTGGATGGACTAGAATGCCAGTGTGTCAAATCAGACTGTAAGAATACATGATTTAACCAAAAATAAAATAATTAAGAAGAGCACAACTTCAGTTCTTTTCAGACCAAAGCAGTGTAAGGGAGCTACAGGGGTCATTAAGGCTCCTAATCCGGTAATCAGTTTTTGATTTTCTATATCTATATCTGGAAGCAGCACCCCCCAAACTGGCTTACTCTTGATTTTGTAGCGATGGAACCTCTTTGTTGTCTGGGAGGTCTAAGAGGATGTCCTTTTTAGAATTTATCTTGAGGATTCCGACACTCTCGGCAGCCGACTGGAGTATGGAGTACACTGGTGAATCGAGGGGAGGTACCGAACGAGAAACATGCCAGAGCATGAATTGGACTTAGATACTGGATGCTAGGGGTTATAAATTAGTGAGTCTCCTTGCAGTGAATATTTAGGTTGAATAATTAAACGTGACTGAGACCGTATCGTTTTTGACCACAAGAAGGAGCTCCCCCATAATTTTTTCTTTTAATTAGCGACCATGATCTTAACAGTGTGGACTGAAGTGTAAGTCTGTTTTATTTTATTTATTTATTTATTTTACATTTTCTATTTCTTTCTTTTTTGCAAAGAGTAACCCCCCGATAGGATTTTGGAAATAATTTTGAATGAGGAAGTAGTGAGTTAATGGCATGTACATAGGTGAGGGGGTGTTTGTCTAACTTCCTCATATTTGGGGGGGTTATAAACCTTGGGATGGTGCAGTATGTAAGCAGGTTTATTTAAGGTTTACTGCAAACTGATATTAAAGGGGTCTTGCTTTAAAACATTTACTGAATGGGGACAGGGCTCTGTTTTGATGGGGTTTAGAAGGATAGAGACTTTAATTTAAAGGAACTTGATATCTGTGCCAGCAAGTAAGGAAGGGATCCCCTTAGGCTGAAGATCAGTTCCTGTCTTAATTTGTTTATTAACGAAGGTTTTATGTTTAATAGGTCATAGTTAAATGACCTCCTTAGGTAAAGTTGCAGGGGGAAACTGTCTTTTGAATTTAGGAGTCAGGATTTTTGGGAGAGAGGAATATGTGTATAGTAGATCTCAAAGGTCTTTGCTTGGTTGAAAGTTAGACACATAATGGCTAGAGGGAAGGGGAGGCTGGAGGGAGATCAGGAGGAATAGAACTTTGGATATCATGGTCCGTAATGTCATTTTGTTGGGGGAGGAGGAGGAGGGGAAAGGATATTACCGAAACATATAGGGGTCAAGGTTGTACTCGTAGTTGGGGATAAGGGGGTTAAATGAGGAATATATGGGACTATAAGGGAGAAATGGGGATGAGGGAAGGGAGACAAGTAGAGGCGGGTTAAATGGAAAGTGTAGGGGAAGATCTGTTCATCTGGTGGTGCTAAGGGTAAGAGGGAGTGGTGCTACGGATGTTAGTACCTGACAGTATTATACTGGGTACATGGATAATAGGTAGCACACACAAATTTATCATGTGGAACATTAAAGGGGCCAGGAAAAACACAAAGAGATACAAAGTATTGAAGCATCTGAAATTACAAAGGGGCCAGATAATATGCTTGCAGGAAACACATTTACTTGAAAAGGAATCTAATTTGTTTAGACATCAGTCTGTTGGTCAGGTATATACTGCCGGGGATAGCACAGTTAGTAGGGGTGTGGCCATACTAATTACCAGGAACATTGCTTTTGTGTGTGAAAAGCAAATAGCAGATCCTGGTGGTCGCTACATAATTATAATAGGACTCTTAAATCAGACAAGGATAGTGTTAGGTAGTGTATATGGCCCAAATGGGGATTCACCGGGCTTTTTTATGGAATTATTAAATGTTTTATCCCCGTTTCTTCACCTTCCAATATTGATGGCTGGAGATTGGAACTTACCATTTACTCCAGAAATGGATAAAGAAGATAAGCGAAATATGGGCCTTTCACCAGCGCAGAAAGCTATTAGGGATCTGTCCGACAATCTGGGTTTATGTGAGCCATGGAGGGTGTTGTTTCCTTCCAGTAGGGAGTATACATTCTTATCGGAAGTCCACAAATCCAGATCTCGAATTGATTATTTTTTGATGAGTCAGTGTATGCTTCCTGGATTAGTACATAGTAACATTATTCCAGGGATCATCTCGGATCATTCTATGGTAAGCTGCACCCTTAATCTTGCTCCTAACATTCCCAGACAGACAATCTGGAAACTAAACAACCAACTCCTCCGTTCGGCAGAGATTAGAGATTGTATAGTTCAGAGAATTGAACAATATGAGAAAGAGAACCGCAACTCAGCAGATAGAGGGGGTTATAGAATGGAGTGCACTGAAGTGTGTATTAAGGGGTGAACTTATTCAACTTGCAGCGGCTAGGAAGAAACAGAGAGAAGGTAGGGCCAGGCGGTTGCTGGCACAAATTAGGGAAATAGAAAAGACTCTCTCAAAGAACTCGTCAGTAGAGATTAGAGAAGAGTTAATTAGACTGCGGCATCAGTATGATGAGATCTTGAGAGACAAAGCGGAATATGCCATCAGTAAAATGAAAGCGTTATATTTAGATCAAGGAGAAAAATCTGGATGGCTTCTCGCTATGCATTTAAAAGCAGCAGAAGCATCCAGAATTGTCCAAAGTATTACCTCCCTAACAGACGGGTCTATTAAAACCTCCCCCTTATGAAATAGTTCAAGAATTCAGAGATTACTATAAGGACTTATATAGCCCTATGACCTCCCGACCCAGTATTGAAGAAGTAAGGGCATATCTTTCTTCTTGTAAGCTGCCTCTGATGCCAGAGGATCAGAAGGAAGAGCTCTCATCTCCCATTTCAGAAAACAAAATTTTAAGGGCAAGCCAGATGCTTTCAAGAAATAAAGCTCTGGGACCGGATGGGTTTTCACCTAATTTTTATAAATGTTTTGCGAGTCAGTTATGCCCAGGATTAAAAAGACTATTTCAGAGTATACTTACTTCTGACACAGTAGACAATCATCTTTTTGAAGCCCTGATAGTGCTCATCCCAAAAGAAGGGAGGGAACTTGATAGGGTCTCAAATTATAGGCCTATATCATTAATTAGCTATGATGTTAAAATCTTAGCAAAAATTTTAGTGGCCCGTTTAGCTAAAGTTATGCCTAGGTTAATTCATCAGGATCAGGTTGGGTTTATGAATGGCAGAATGGCCTCAGACCATCTTTGTAATTTGTCTCACATCTTCTCTGCAGCCAAAGGTAGTAAATTTCTGTGTGGATTGATGTCTGTGGATGCAGAGAATGTGTTTGACAGAGTGGACTGGAGGTTTTTATCTTTGACTATGGAGAAATTTGGCATTCCGCTTTCTTTTATTAATAGTGTGTTTGCTCTATACAAACATCCGCGTGAGAAAATATATTGCAATGGGGTATTCTTGTCAAGGTTTTCTCTTTATTCGGGTACTAGACAGGGCTGCCCCTTATCACCCCTCTTGTTTAAGTCATATTTAGAACCTCTCCTATTTAAAATCAGACAAGACCCTAGGGTTATGGGGATAAAGATTGGGTAGCAGGAGTTTAAGATATCCGCATATGTGGACAACATTTTGCTCCATGTTATCCACCCTCAAATTTCAATTCTGGTTGTGCTGGGAATTATTGCAGAATATAGCAAGATATCCAATTACAAAATTAACGTAGGGAAAACCCAGATATTTCCACTTAACATGAAGGTATATAGGTCAGATGTGACGGTCATTGGTATGCAGTGGGCTCCACATACATTAAAGTACTTAGGAATCTTTCTGGCAAGAACTGATTCTAAATTAGTGAAACTTAATCTGGATGCCCTTAAGAACAATATTAAACAAGATCTTAATAGATGGGATAGACTTCCGCTGTCTCTCTGGGGGAAGATTAATATAATTAAAATTAATATTTTACCTAGGATTTATTACCCTCTAAATATGCTCAATGTGTGGTTGCCCTTAAAATGGTATAAGGCGATACACTCAATTATTTCAGACTTTATTTGGAGAGGGAAAACTCCCTGTAGAGCTTACTATAAGCAGGCTGCTCCCAGGGTGAGACCGGGGTTAAGATTACCATATTTTGGATTATATTATTAGGCAAGTAATGTCTGTAAACATCTGCGATGGCTTGTGCCTCCCACAGAACTTGAGTCTCTGCCTTATGTCCTTCTTGGGTCAAATTGGTAATAAAGCTGATAAGGGAAGCTGATATAGACCCGATAGCTCTTCTTCACTCCACATCAAGAACATTGCCCCCTAAATTAGCAGCTACCCCAATAAAGGAGTCCCTACATATTCATAATCAGCTATGCGCTTTCTTAAGTTATTTTCTGAACATGGATAGACACCAGCCAATATGTCACAACCCCAATTTGAAGATTGGAAGGAAAATGATAATAGAATCCTGGCTTTCCCAATTGAAATGTTTAAGGATTGAGGACATTTTACATGGGGAGAGATGTCTTCCAATTGCAGAGTTATTAGTTAGGTATTGTATAGGGACCTAATCAGATTTTTAAGGTATATCAGCTCACGCATTTATTGGAGCAAGTTAGGAACACACTTAGAAATGGGTGCATGATGGGGGGTTGGTTTGAGTCTTTGGCTCAGATGATCTGGGAACCACATGCAGTCTCCAAATTATATAAGACACTGTTTGATCAAGCATATGTAGAAATGGATAATAAGCCTAGATTCTGGCTAGGTCAGCTGGGGGTCAAGAGAGGAACTGGGATGACATCTGGTGCCATATATACCAATATGTTACTCAGGATCGGTTACGGGTAATGCAGTTCCACTATCTAAACAATTTGTATTGGACCCCTTCCAAATTGTACAAAATTGGACGTAGACCTGATCAGTCATGCTATCAATGTCATCATGCAGTTGAGGATTTATATCATATCTTCTGGGAATGCACACCGATAAAAATGTTGTGGGACCAAATTAAACATAAAGCAGATCCATTACTGGGCATTGACCAGTATTTTACTCCAGAAATCTGTCTGATAGGTGATTATTCCAGTATCACAGTTAAAGTGCAAAGATATTATATGGCCTTGATTTCATCCTCACTTAAGAAAGTAGTGCTAAAGCACTGGTTGGATGATATCCCAATCACTTACATGGAGTGGTTACAAGAACTGCTGTTTAATTTGAATATGGAAAAATTTGGGGCTATGAGAAGGGATAGTCTTTCAAAATATGAATCGATATGGAACTCCTTTCAAACGCTTTATCTGCTTCAATCTAAGCTGAGTGCTGGAAGGTAGCACAGTCCTGGCAGGCATACTGATGAACAGATCTTCCTAAGTTATATTAGTAACGGGGGGAGGGAGGATCATTAGGAGGGGAGGGGAGTAAACAATGTCTCATTTCCTTCATAATGTGATATGAGTTATTAGGATCTATGGTTCTGTTGAAATGTTTTTTATTCTGTTAACAATAAACTTCAATAAACTTGAATTAAAAAAAGTAGCATGTTCAAACAATGCTTAAAAGTGTATATATAGCATGCATAAGGAAGGTATCTAATAAAGAGAAGCAGAGAAAATGTCGTCCCTGCAGTTATGCACCAAATAAACAAAGCAGTAGGCTGTGTGCTCAAGACAAAAACTGCCTGACTGTAGTCAAAAATCCATGTCCTTCTTTTTCTACAAAAATTCTTATGGACCACTGACTGAAGTTACAAAAAGTCCACCATATGAAGAAACAATATAAGGATGCCAGAAGCCGAGAAGGTCTCAATGAGGAGCTACACATAACTAAACCAAATTCAAATGGATGCCAAAAACCAGGTGTTTCAGCAGGGACAATGTAAAATGCACTCTGCAGGCTGCAGGAAACAGTTACATATCGACCTCCTTCACGGTCATCATCAGAACATAGCACCTCAGTTTTGGCACCTTGCACCGTCATGATCCCCAGTCATCTCGATGTGAGAATTGTCATGTAATGATGGGAAGCATGCTGCGAGCCAGGTGGCATGCAGGCCATGAGAACCTTGGTTCGGAAGGATCAGATATCGTGGGTGAGGGGGAATTGTAGACTGGTGTCTAGTCATATAGATTGAACAGGGGAGAACAATCTGAATCAAATGAAGATGAGTCGGGCATGGCTGCTCAGGAGTGGACATCACTGCAATGAATTCAGCAGTAGCCTGAAGGAAGTATATAATTATTGCTTTTAATTATTTAAAATGATGGTGCTGATCTGATTTAAAATGAAAAGAATCACATTTTGTTAATGAAAACCAGGCGGCCAGGTGCCCAGGGAGGGTCTCTGGGTCATGGGGGGGTGGTATAATATCCATGTGGGACATAAAACTGAAATTTTATGTATGGGCTAAAAAAATGTAAAGTAAGTCAGAGGCACAAATTTGGCATGCAGCCATTGGCATTATGCATTGTGTTTTGTTTTGTGTAGTGTTTGGTTATACTATTCTATAACTGCTGCCTATTACATAGTTGAATATGGTAGTTGTACATTGGATCTTATGGTCAGTGTGGAAGTGCAGTTGATGTAGTGTTTAACTGAAGCAATAGCATTAATTTTATTATGCATCACATGTTTAGTGTGTCTTTGTGTGTGTGTGTGTGTGTGTGTGTGTGTGTGTGTGTGTGTGGTGTTTTGTTTTTGGTTTGCTTTTTTGTTAACAGTGTATTGACTGGATGCTGCATCACATATCCATTGATGTGCACATTCTGTAGGCTGGCTATATCATATAGGCTACTCTTGTTGCCCACAGTCCACAGTCCAAAGCTGCAATGAGAATTTAAGTTAAGTATGAGTATTTAGCATTTTGGCTACTGGCCAAAAAAAAAATCATTGTAGACAGTGTTGTTGTTTAGGCTGGAGATAGACAGTGTAAAATTGTTACTGTAGGAATTTTAGGAAAATGTGTATTTATTTACTTGTTTATTTATTTAGTTGTCATCTTGGAGTTATACCTTTGAGCTAGGTAATCATTTACAAAGGTTCCACATCATGGTTAGGTACAAATATTTACAAGTGAGTACAGACTTTTAAGTACAGACATTAGCAGATACAGACATTAGATACATACATTGGTAAGTACAGGAAATAAAAAATCATGGATACAGTCAATAAATACATGCAATAATGTACAAAAGAAAATTGTAACTTAATGTGATAAACTGGGAACACATAAGACACAAGGCAATAAGGAGGAGGAGCGGAAGAGGGGATGAGGAATAGAGCAGATCGGTTGTCTTTGTCATGGAGTTATATGGGGAGAAAGGAGTGGGGGGATAGTGAAATAAGGGTGAAGGGAAGGGTGGGGACAGAAAGAGATATGTTAGTACTATGAGAGTGGTATAGAATGGGCAGCGGTGGGGGTAAGGGAACAGGAGAAGGCATGTGTTGGGGTGAGTGGGTGCGTGAGGAGGAAGGGTGGGGGAGAGAGGCAAGATAAGGGGCATGATGAGAGATGGTAGCAAGGGCACTGGGGTAGATAGGCATGTGAGGGAGGGGGAGAGGGGAGTTAGAACCTGCAATCACAAGTACTGAGCACTGTCAGGTGATGGCATAGTAATTTCTTAAATGTTCCACACTTTGGAACATTTACTACATCCAAGGGGAGTTCATTAAGCCATAGGGTGCCTTGTAGGCCAAGGATCACTGGGCCAAGGCAGTGTGGTGGAAGGGGATTTGTAGGGAGTTTCTTGTTTACCTCTAGTGTGGTGAGAGTTAGATGCAGGTTTAAGGAAGTTTTGAATGGCTGGTGGTGCTAGACCAAGGAAGGTTTTTTTCCTGGAGAGGCAGGCCTGGTAATTAATCTTCTCCTGGAGATTAAACCACTTGGTCTGGATGTATAGGTCACAAGTGTGGGTGGGTCTGGGTGCACCTAGGACCAACTAAACATGATTTGTTTAGAGCTGTTCTGACCCTTTTTACGTTCGCTTGCACGCATGCGCAAGGAACGTCTTGGGAGAATGGGATACTTTGGAGGTGTGCCTCTCCTGACCAATCCCCTGCTCCCTTGAGCAGGCGTGGTGGTCCTGCACCAATCCACACCGGTGCTGTGTATGACAGCGGTGGTCTTCTTTTCAAAGGAAACCACCGCTGTGTGCTACACCAGCGTCCGCCCCAAATCTTGCTGCCATGCTGGGAGCCTCCCCAGCGTAGCAAACGTCCCATCATCATGCCAACTGGGGCCCAATCCCTGTCAGCTCCATGGCCCCCAGCCATCCTTCTGCCATGCTGGGAGCCCACCCCAGCGTGGCAAACGTCCCTCTCATCTGCCGACGGGTTGCCCAATCCCCGTCGACTCCACGGCCCCCAGCCATCCTTCTGCCATGCTGGGAGCCACCCCAGCGTGGCAAATGTCCTGAGTCATCAAAGTAAAAAAACAACCTGTAAATTGAAAACAGTCCCGCGCAGTCTTCCCACCTCCACAACCCCACACCCACCCACTGGCACCCTGCCTCCCCACACCCCTCACCCCATACTTACCTCCAGAGCTTGGCGCGATGATGATCGCTGGACCAGGAACACGTCTGCACTCTTCAAAGCTGACCACGAACTGAGGAAATGCCGGTAAGCTGTATAATGGGCTAGATGGGTGTTTTTCAACTTTGTTGCATATCTCAGGCATTTTTTGGAATTTTTGCACCAAATTTTCAACATGGGGCTTTTAGGATGCCTTCTCATGATTTCTGTCACTGTCATGGTGTTATTCAGGACTGAAGGGTGATTTCACAGTCACTGCGAAAAATCACCTTTCGGGCCTGATTAACGAAACGACAGTGCCAGCGTTCATAAGGTGGGCTCTCAAAAAGCCTACTTTGAAAATTTTCGTGGAAATATTCCTAAAAATGACGGTTTTACGAGCGTGCGTTGCACAGTTCCTACACAGGCTCATAAGTTCATGAATTTTCAATATTTTCACTCCAGATTTTCAACATTGCCATTTTACCACACCTTCTTATGAGCAGTACAGCTGTCATTTTTCACATCTCACCCAAAACGTGTTTCCGCCCATGTAGCGCACAATGGCACAGTTGGTGTGTGAAATCAATGTTTGGGACACATTAAGGAAATCACAGTGACACCATTCATGAGCAGAGGTCTTAAAATGGCTATGTTGAAAATTTGGTGAAAAAAATTTCTAAAAATGACTGTTTTACGAGCATGCATTGCACAGTCCCTACGCACACTCACAAGTTTGAGAATTTTCAATATTTTCACTCCAGATTTTCAACATTGCCATTTTACCACACCTCCTTATGAGCAGTGCAGCTGTCATTTTTCACATCTTGCCCAAAACGTGTTTCCGCCCATGTAGCGCACAATGGCACAGTCGGTGTGTGAACTCAATGTATGGGAACATTAAGAAAATCACAGTGTCACTTTTCATGAGCAGAGATATTAAAATGGCTATGTTGACAATGTGGTGAAAAAATTCCTAAAAATTATTGTTTTACAAGCTTGCGTTGCGCAGTTCCTACGCACACTCATAAGTTCGCAAATTTTCAATATTTTCACTCCAGATTTTCAATATTGCCATTCTAGAACACCTCCTCATGAGCAGTACAGCTGTCATTTTTCACATCCTGCCCAAAACGTGTTTCCGCCCATGTAGCGCACAATGGCACAGTCGCTATGCGAACTCAGTGTATGGGACACATTAAGAAAATCACAGTGACACTGTTCATGAGCAGAGGTCTTAAAATGGCTGTGTTGAAAATTTGGTGAAAAAATTCCTAAAAATGACTGTTTTACAAGTGTGCGTTGTGCAGTTCCTATGCACGCTTGTAAGTTTGCAAATTTTCAATATTTTCACTCCAGATTTTCAACATTGCCATTTTACCACACCTCCTTATGAGCAGTGCAACTGTCATTTTTCACATCTTGCCCAAAACATGTTACCGCCCATGTAGCGCACAATGGCACAGTCGGTGTGCGAAATCAATGTATGGGACACATTAAGAAAATCACAGTGACACTGTTCATTAGCAGAGGTCTTAAAATGGCTATGTTGAAAATTTGGTGAAAAAATTCCTAAAAAGGACTGTTTTACGAGCGTGCGTTGCACAGTTCCTACGCACGCTCGTAAGTTCGTGAATTTTCAATATTTTCACTCCAGATATTCAACACTGCCATTTTAACACACCTCCTTATGAGCACTACAGCTGTCATTTTTCACATCCTGCCCAAAACGTGTTTCTGCCCATGTAGCACACAATGGCGCAGTTGGTGTGCAAAATCAATGTATGGGACACATTAAGAAAATCACAGTGACATTGTTCATTAGCAGAGGTCTTAAAATGGCTATGTTGAAAATTTGGTGACAAAATTCCTAAAAATGACTGTTTTACGAGCGTGCATTGCGCAGTTCCTATGCATGCTCGTAAGTTTGCGAATTGTCAATATTTCCACTCCAGATTTTCAACATTGCCATTTTACCACACCTCCTTATGAGCAGTTTAGCTATCATTTTTCACATCCTGCACAAAACGTGTTTCCGCCCATGTAGCGCACAATGGCACAGTCACTGTGCGAAATCAATGCATGGGACACATTAAGAAAATCACAGTGACACTGTTCATTAGCGGAAGTCTTAAAATGGCTATGTTGAAAGTTTGGTGAAAAATTCCTAAAATGACTGTTTATGAGGCGTCAACTGCGCGGTTCTATATGCCTTTCATGGGTTTGAAATTTTCAATATTTCCACTCCAGATTTTCAACATTGCCATTTTACACACCTTCTTATGAGCAGTACAGCTGTCATTTTTCACATCCTGCCCAAAATGTGTTTCGCCCATGCAGCGCACAATGGTGCAGTCGGTGTGTGAACTCAATGTATGGGACACATTAAGAAAATCACAGTGACACTGTTCATGAGTAGAGATCTTAAAATGGCTATGTTGAAAATCTGGTGACAAAATTCCTAAAAATGAATGTTTTACGAGCGTGCGTTGCGCAGTTTCTACGCACGCTCGTAAGTTCACGAATTTTCAGTATTTTCACTCCAATGAGTTCCAACTACCTAAACAGCACATAGAAGCAAACAACATTCGGCATTGACAAATGCTTGTACTTCTTTGTCACTGATTTTTTAAGTCATGTCCAAGTGCCAAATACCACTGCAAATACCTGCAAGCGAACGTTCGGCATTGACAAATGCTTGTTTAGAGCTGTGTCTGTGGCAGCGCAATACACAATTAGTCCATAGTCTGTAACAGAGATTATAGAGCTATTGACTGCCAGAGACAGGGCTTCAGAAGTCATTTTGTGCCGTTGCCTTTAAAGCAGTCCAATTCTGGTGTTGACTGTCTTAACAATGTGATCCACATGATGGATATAGGAGAGGAAGCTATCAAGTGTGATGCCTAGATATTTAAAGGTGCTGATCTGATCAAGCGGCCCCTGTTTGTTGTTTAGAATAGTCAGCTGACTGGCTTTGTATTTACTTTGTGGGTTAGCAAACACATTACATTTGTTTGTTTGTAGTTCAAGAGAAGCTTGCTTTGAGTAAACCATTCCTGTATTAAGGAGAAACTATTCTGGAAGTTGGATTCATGCAGATGTGGGTGTGGTGTAATTAGGTAGATGGCCACATCATCTGCATAGAGCAGGATATTATCAGGGCAGGCTCTAGGGAAGGAGTTAAGGAACAGGCTGAATAGGAGCGGGCCCAGGATGGAGCCTTGCGGGACACCAGTTGTCACCCTCCTACTGTCTGAGAGGGTCCTATTGATTTTTACTTGTGTTCTGTGTCCAAGATAGCTGTTAAACCATCCAGCAGTGCTTGACGATAGCCCAGAGGCAAGAAGCTTGTGGAGTACAATACTGTGATTGACTATGTTGTATGCTTTAATGAGGTCTATGTATATCAACCCCACTATCTGGCTGTTATTAAGTGCTGCGTAGATGAAGTCAGGGCATTCCAGTAATGCTGTGGTGGTACTGTGGACCTTCCAAAAGACGTATTGTTGGGGGCACTGGATGCTATATTTGTTAAGGTAGTCCACCAGTTGGTCAGAGACTATGCATTCAAGGGCTTTGGGGGGGGGTAGGATGGAGATAGGCCTGTAGTTGTCATGTAGCAGTGCCCCCTCCAGCTCGACACCCCAACAGCTGCACTTGAAAATAGACCATTACAGCGACAGTCACTGTAATGATCTATTTTCAAATTATGCTTTCTCACTGAGTTCTGCCCCCTTCCCGGAACATCTCAGACCTGGAGTTGATTATATAAAATATTGCTGGTCTGGCCACTATGGGTGGACCAGTCTGTTCTTTTACCTATTTGGTCTAATCTGGTCATGGTGGTCTAGATTCACCCTGTTCTGGAGAGGGATCAAAACCAGACTACCAGAATGAGACTGGATGGGACAGACACTGTCTAGCCTATCTGTCCAGAGTGGCCAGACTATCAATATTCACACAATTTGCACCTGTAATGGTTAGACCAGCTTTTTGCTTTGCAGGTTGGTGAAAAAAAACACTTTTTTTAACAGCAGGATGAGATGTATCTCTCACAATATACGCTACTGCTATACTATTCTATCTGTATATTTCATGGCATTTTTCTCCTGAAAATGTATTTTTTCCACCACTTATTATATAGGCCTGCACCCGACAAATCCAAATCATTTGCAAAGCCAAATCTAAACACGTCCTTGATTTTGCGAATCCAAAACCAAATCCAAATCCACCCCAGATTTGCTCACCCTAATTACTGGCACATTATGAGGAGCTTCATAATGAGAAATTATAGTATAAAAACATTACTTTTTTGGATTGTAAATATCTGTATATTCTTCATAAATTCTTTGCTCATTGTAACTCATTTTGGATTGTACACATCTGTGTATACTCCTCTCCTCTTCCCTGTCCCCTGGGTTGCACCTGGAAAAGAGCTTGGTGTGCCTTTCCTGGCTACCAACTTTTTAAATAAATACATAATTACAAAAAAAATGTTCCATGCGCATTGATACTGTTTGGTCAGATCATAAAGCAGACAATAATGCAACACTGAATCCTAATTGCTGGAGGCAATATAGCACAGAGGTTTAGGGCTTTGAGCTGCAAACCCAAAGACCTGGGTTTGAATCCCACAGGCCCCACTTGCATACTGTGCGACCCTGAGCAAGTCACTTAACTTCCTTGTGCAAAACAAGCTCCAGCTTAGTGTGCCTTTCCTGGTAAAACAATTGCTTTCTGCTGAGTTCTGCCCCCTCCCTGGAACAACTCAGACCTGGAGTTTATTATGTAAAAATCAGGGGTGCAGGATGTGGGGGGCACAACCCCCCACAAAAACTAGTTTTTTAGATGGCACAATACCGGTGTCAGTATTGTGCCATTGCTGTGAGGGAGGTCGGCATTTTTACTGTTGACCTCCAGTGGTGCTTCCGTCATGTAGGGCCTGGTCTCCTCTTTTGTGAACTGGTGTGACCATGGGAGATTTCCACTTCTTGGAGAATTGCCCAAATCTAAGGGATAGATTTAGTATTTTAGTGAGTGGCTATAATATTTTGTCAAGGGAGAGGGTTATCAATTTAAGGTCGAGGTTAGTCATTACTGTGCCTGGATTTGCCAAGTGTGTGCTGGAGATATTTTTTGGCTTCTGAGTGGGAGATTTGCTTGAAATAAAATTGAGGGATTCCAGTGTGAGGCAAATTATGATCAGCTGGGGTATCTTCCAAGTTTTTATTATTGATATTTAAGAAGTCCGGGGGAGGATGTGACTGAGGTTGGAGAAAGCGATGTTGAAGGTGTCTGCTATTGTTTTTGGGTCTTGAGCGATTTCCACCATTTACTAGGAGCATAGAGGGGGATGACTTGTTTTCATGTCCTGTGAGATATTTTATCTTGCTCCAAAATTTTTTGCCATCCTCCCATGTGTTGCTTCAGCTGTCTTTAAAGTGCTTTGCTTTAGCTATCCTGATCTCATGGTATGTATTGCAAAGGCAATATATGCAAGGGATTTATGGTACATAGTGAAAATGGGACCTGCAGACCTGGACTGGGCCACGGTGGTAAAATCCAGACTGGCCAGTGTGCTGGACAAGCTGGATCAGGCACGAGTTGTATGAATAATGCTGGTCTGGTCACTTTGGGTGGACCAGTCCATTCTTTTACCTATTTGGTCTAATCTGGTCATGGTGGTCTAGATTCACCCTGTCCTCGACAGGGATGAAAATCAGACTACCAGAATGAGACTGGATGGGATAGGCACTGCCTAGCCTATCTGTCCAGAGTGGCCAGACTACCAATATTCACACAATTTGCACCTGTAATGGCTAGACCAGCTTTTTGCTTTGCAGGTTGGTGAAAAAAACACTTTTTTTTAACAGCAGGATGAGATGTATCTCTCACAATATACTCTACTGCTATACTATTGTATCTGTATATTTCATGGCATTTTTCTCCTGAAAATGTCTTTTTTCCACCACTTATTATATAGGCCTGCACCCAACAAATCCAAATCTTTTGCAAAGCCAAATCTAAACCCATCCTTGATTTTGCGAATCCAAAACCAAATCCAAATCCACCCCAGATTTGCCCATCCCTAATTACTGGCACATTATGAGGAGCTTCATAATGAGAAATTATAGTATAAAAACATTACTTTTTTTGGATTGTAAATATCTGTATATTCTTCATAAATTCTTTGCTCATAGTAACTCATTTTGGATTGTACACATCTGTGTATACTCCTCTTCTGTGTCCCCTGGGTCGCACCTGGAAAAGAGCTTGGTGTGCCTTTCCTGGCTACCAACTTTTTAAATAAATAAATAATTACAAAAAACAATGTTCCATGCCCACTGATACTGTTTGATCAGATCATGAAGCAGACAATAATGCAACACTGAATCCTAATTGCTGGAGGCAGTATAGTGCAGAGGTTTAGGGCTTTGAGCTACAAACCCGAAGACCTATGTTTGAATCCCATAGCCCCCACTTGCATACTGTGTGACCCTGAGCAAGTCACTTAACTTCCTTGTGCTCCCAGGTTGCACCTGGAAACAAGATCCAGCTTAGTGTGCCTTTCCTGATAAAACAGTTTTCCCTAAATGCAAATCTAGAGATGTGCAAAGTGAATGCTATTGCATAAAAGTGACTGCTATGGGACCATGTGAACCTGAAAGCTTGTGTACTTTACAGTCTCTGTACAGGATATACTGTAGGTTGGTCCTATAAAAGGAATTAAATTGTTCAGCAACTTAAGTGCAGACTTTTTTTAGTAAGACATTCCTTTTGAACATTACACTTTCCCTGTCCCTGAATACTCTACCAAGCTGTAGTCAATAACTGAAAAAAAAAATAAATCCTACAGCTATCTTCTTCTGTAAATGTTATTCATTTATTGTATAGCATCCCAAATACAGATGTACAGAATGTGGAATTCCAGCACAATTCATGTGGAATGGCAATTCTGCTTCCAAAATGCCTTTCAGAATTTCTGTTTTAATTCTAGACTTCTGAAAATAATTTCTGTGTAAACTTATTCTGCAGATAATCTGATCAATGGAATAATATTCTCATATAATAATAACTTGTATGCTGTAACACAGAGTCTGTTTTGTATTGTCCTCAATGTGACAAGGTACCTTTGGAAATCAGCCTCTGGCTCAAAGGCTGTAAACTGATGAACAAACAAATAAATAAATAAATATTCTCCACTTTGCAGAAAATGAATTTGTGGTTTACATAAAATGCAGAATATGATTCCACAGTTAACATTGCACCTTCAGCATTTCAGAATTCCGCGTCCAACAGAATTCCGTGAAAATTTCAAAATCCCACAGAATTCCTGTGAAAGTGGAATTTGAACATTCTGCTCAGCTCTAATCTTAAATAAATTATTTTTATCAATACAAGTTTTCTCAGCTACAGGGGCAATATGTTCTCTTTAAGTCAATGAGCTACCAGGACCAAACCTGAATAACTACGAGTCTCCATCTGTTTAATCAGGTCTAGTGCCTGGCAAAATTAGAAAAACCTGTTTCTCGCTCATTTCATGAAATTAAACCCATTTCTCAAATTTTGATGGACTAGAAAAGTGTGTTTAAAATGGGAAATTTTGGCTGAAATTGCACTTTTCAAAGTGCATAGTTTGAAAAAATGGGGCTATTTGCTGAAATTGCACATTTGTTTTCAATTAGTATGCCTCAACCACCCCCATGAGACCCACCTCTGGTGCTTGTCTCACTCTGCCATCCTCTGCCACAGAACTGTAGAGGTGCCCAGTCACTGGTGCTGGGCCTGCAAGGGACTGTGCCATCACCCTGCAGGAGGGGTGCTTTTTCTCCCCTGGGCCCACATTGTGTGCAAAGGCACAGTGTGCAAGCTCCATCTCCATACAGATGCCCCCCGCACCTGCGAGGGGGGGTCCTTTCCCTGCATGGTCCTGCTGAACTATCACCTAAATAACTCCAGGTGGCAGACAAGCAGCAGGGCATGTTCAATCTCTCCCTGAGGGAGGAGAGACAAACTATGTATTTTTATGAATTTGTGGAAAATGGTGCTATTTGAATGAGATCATTGCTGAAATTGCACCAGATTGTGGCACAATTTCATAAAATGTCATGAATGCAAAATCTAAAATTTTGCACAGTCTTGTAAGCATTATACAAATGTGACTCAGTTCAAGTCAGGTCAACCTCAAGAGTTTCAATAGGAAACAGGGTAGTAAGAGTAAGCCTGTTGTTACTATCAAACAGCAGGGACTTTGTTTTTGAGCATTTAGTTTCTGTTTGTGAGAAACCAATTCTGTACAAGGTCAAACTCGGACTGGAGGTGATCTGATAGAACAGGTAATTCATGATGCTTGTCAAATAGTACAACATTACTGGTATAGAGTATGATCCTTGTTGACTTACAAGCTTTAAGTAAATTCTTTTAGAATAAGTTAAACAATTGGAGTCTCAAGACTGAAACTTGAGGGACCTTTACAGTACCGCAACTCAAACCTGAGTATTCACTCTTTATTTTAACTATCTGGGGCAAGATATTCAAAAGTTAGTGCCAGCACTAATAGATTTTCACCCATGCTGTCCAAGTTGTCACCCTTTTTTGGTGTGGGGCCTATATTCAGGTACTCTTGTAGTGCTCACTAAACCTATTATTTTCCAGGTACTAACACAATACGGCATCCATGCAAATGAGGGGATCCCCTCCTGTGCATGGGAACAGAAGCATTTTCAAAGGTTTACAACAGCAGTAAACAGCACCCAAAGCAATGCTATTTACCACCTCTGAAAACCTTGACTTAAATAGGCATTAAGCCCTTGCCTCCACCCCACCATGGCAGGACAGATGGACTGTAGCTACCTGCCATGATTCCTGGTACACCAGTGAGGCTGCAGGTGCTGGTGTCTAGTGGCACCCCCCCAATCACCCATCCCATATGTTGTAACACCTCTCCATGGATTCTAGTGGCACCCTGACACTGATCACCCATGACATATACAGAACACCTCTCCCTGGTGAATAGTGGCACTGTCAACCCTTGATCACCTGATCCATACAGTATCACCTCTCTCTGGTGCCTAGTGGCAGCCCCCAACCCCAAGCACCCGGTCCATACATGTCAAATAACTAACTGGTGTCTAGCGGCTCTCTCCACCCCTAATTGCCTTGTTCATGTGCCTTACACCATCCCTAGTGTCCACTGGTTCCCCCCCCTACCCTTGAACACCTGTCAAAAAACAGAATGTGAACATTGGTGATTCAGCAGTCCAGTGGCCACCACCCATCCCGTACACACCCAGAAGACCACCACACCACTCCCCTTATCACTGCATCTGGGGATATGCATTGCATCCTGATATGGTGACCGGCACAGACATTCTCTCCTCTCCTCTCCCCTCCTCTCCTCTCCTCTCCTCCTCTCCTCTCCTCTCCTCTCCTCAGCTGTCCACTATATGAGCTGACAGTGAGAGTGTGTACAGTATACTGTAGACCACATAGGATGCTCAGTTCTAGACTTTTGTCCTCTCCATCTGCATAAAATCAAAGATCTATGGTACTGTAGCCTCTGTGGGCCTAATGCCCTGGGCTATGTCACAAACCAAGGAACATTTTCCACACTCCGTCATACGCCATTGTGTTGGAAATCTTCTTAGAGGCCATCTGGGTGATCACCACCTTCTTGGAGAACCCCTGCTTCAAAGACCCCAGTGTGAGGCCCTTGATCGGGCACTCACTGGCCAGTAGATGCAGCTCCTATTACAGCCACTGCCCACCCCTGCAGGAACAGGACAGGCTTCCTCTGCCAAAAGATGGATTCCCAGCTCTCTGACTCCTGCTGGGCCCATTTCCACAGCTCCACTCCAGCAGTGTGAAGCCCCTGATCAGGTGCTCACCGTCCAGCAGACGCAGCTCTTAATATGGCCGCTGTCCACCCCTGCAGGAACAAGACAGGCTTCCCTGGCCAAAAGAAGGACTCCTAACTCTCCGGCTCCTGCTGAGCCCATTTCTGCAACTTCACTCCAGCAGTGTGAGGCCCCTGATTGGGTGCTCATCATCCGGGAGACTCGGCTCCTAATACCGCCGCTGCCCTCCCACACAGGAACAGGATAGGCTTCCCTGGCTGAAAGAAAGAGTCCCAGCTCTCCGGTTCCTGCTGAGCCCATTTCCACAACTCCACTTCAGCAGTGTGAGGCCCCTGATCAAGCACTCACTGGCTGGCAGACGTGGCTCCTAATACAGCCGCTGTCTGCCCCTGCAGGAACAGGACAGGCTTCCCTGGCTGAAAGGACTCCCAACTCTCCAGCTCCTGCTGAGCCCATTTCAGCAGCTCCTCTCCAGCAGATATGATAGCTTCAAGCATTACCATTTTCAAACTTTTGGGTGCCAGGACTGCTTTGTCCTGATTGGTCTTTTCAAGCTTTGGCAGATGCCAATTGGCTGGCTCCACATCCCTTCTGTCTCCCTGAAGCTCTGGACTTTTCCTTTTTATTACAGACTTTACTATTAATTTAGTGTCTACAATGTGCACCTAAGAAGTACTGCATAGTTTACTGTAATACCTAGGGCCACTTTAAATGCTTGTTTTAAAACCATTTTAGCATGTAAAGTGATATGGCCTTTTTAGTATACTTGTGTTACTAGTGCAGCCTGATTTTTTATGCCAGGATAGTTAATATTCTTAAGCTGCCTGAAGTGAAACTGTATTGCTTAAGTTAATCGCAGCTTAGATGGCTGCTAGAAACTTACTCTCTCTCAGCACCCTAGCCACTCTACCCAAGTGCTGCCCTACTGTGCTAATTGCTGCCTCTCAGCCTGTGCCCCTGTCCCTGATCTGCACTTTCATCCAAGTCTACCTCCCACTGTTTTTCCATTCCCCCTGTAACTCTTCCCCAACCCCTGATTCCCACTACCTCTTAACTGAATGTTTTCTCTCTTCTCTCCCCAGTATGAGGCCCCTGATTGGGCGCTCACCGGCTGGCAGATGTGGCTCCTAATACTGCCGCTGTCCACCCCCACAGGAACAGAACAGGCTTCCCTGGCCTAAAGAAGGACTCTCAGCTCTCCAGATCCTGCTAAATCCCACTGGTGCTTTGCACCAGCTCCCCACCCACTACCCTCCCACCTGCCCTATCTGGGCATTTACTAATATTGGGTGGTTTGAACACGTGATGTGTAGTGGATTAAATTAACTAAGTATCCACTTTTCCATTTGCTGGTTTTACTCTGCTGCCACTAGGAGAACAGGTCTTAACTGCAGCACCAAACATCCTTCCCTCAGCCTTCACCAGTTCATCCCTGCACTTTTGTTACCTCCTGCTTGCATAGCCTCTTAAATAAATAGGCCCTCTGCACCCCCTTCTCTGACTTCTTTCTCTTTACCTCATGGTGATTCTGAGCCATGATACTGCTCGCAAAGCAAAACAAGAACTACATCCCACTGTTGCATTGCACACAATATACATTTTAATCCCTGTACCATAACTGGGAGTTTCTTAAACATAACCGGAGGGCTTGTGGGCATGCACCCACAGGGATGGCTTACCACGGGCACTCATGTCTCCTACCCCTCCAAGACCACTCCACTTAAACTAACAGCTATTTGCTCAGTTCTAAGAAGGAACTCTGGCCACAGGAGAGCAAAAAAACTGCCACTTTAAACAACTAAAAGGATGCCTTCTCAGAATTATCCTGATGATGTTGCTTACATCTGGCAACGTGCACCCCCAACCCAGGCCCAACAAGATCTGCACCCACCACTGGCCATGCTAAGCCAGGAGCTATTAAAAAATAGCAACTGTCAACATCTGTAGCCTGCTGAGTAAAATGGACAACCTCCAAGTTTGGGTCACACAAACCCCTGATATTCTGTCAGTGGTTGAAATTTGGCCTTCCCCTAAGATTCCTAACACAGCAGTTGCTATACTTGGATACAGCATCTTCCAGCTGGATAGGCTTACTAAGCATGGAGGTGGCTGTGCCATCTATCTTAAGGAACCACTTATGGGATATACACTACCCTTGGCTAATCTAGGCTGTACCACCCAGGAACTGCCCATCAAAGTCCTGCTTGGGGCTCATAGAAAGGCTCTTACTGTAATATCTGCTTATGTTCCACCTAAAGATCACAAGACTGGCTTTCACAGCATAATGGATTATATCAATAGCCTGAACCATAAATCTGAGACAATAGTTATGGGGGCTCTAAATGTCAACTGGCTCACCTCAGATGTAGGCCCCTATAAAGATACTAGCACCTCACTTCACCTCTCCCAGCTTGTTACCTCCCCTACCAGGACTAACTACAAGACCAGAACAAGCACCCTTCTTGACTGGATACTTTCTAGCTACCTTGATCTTATCTCTAACATTACAGTGCACCCCGACTCATAAAGTGACCACTCCCCAGTTTCCTGCAGCTGGACTAACAAATTCCATAAGCCCCCAGTCTATATTCTGCAGGGTGCTAAAACTTGGTAATTTGAAGCACCTTAAACATGACTTAAATAATATAAACTGGTCCTTACTTGACACCACTGATGATGTCAACCTTGCCGTAGATCATTTCATAAACCACTTCAGCAATGCTTGTGACACCCACGCTCCCTTAAAGAAATTGAAAGTCCAAGGCAATGTAAACCCATGGTTAACACCAGAGTTTATCAATAGGATGAAGCTCAGAGACCACCTTTGGTACCGAGCTAGGGACATGGGCAAACCTGCAGATGTGCAAGAATATAGGAAGGCTAGGAATGCATGCACGTAGGAAACTCACATTGCAAAATCCAGACACCACATGGAGATGCTAGCCAACACATGGGGAAACAATAAGAACTTATTGAGCAACATAAAAGATGTTACTGGGAAAGACTCAAAGGTTTCACACTCCATGCTCAACATAGATGGAATCACCATCTTTGACCCGCTAACCACCGCAAACACACTTTCAACAGTGCCTTCACAGACCTGGGAAGTGTCCTCCCACCAGACTTCTTTGAAGATTCTGACCCAACTAATACCCACTGCCCGTCTGAGAATCTCCAATCTCCCCCTCTCCTTTCTACTTCAAAAGGGTCTCTCCATCATTAGCTAGGAAATATCTTAGCAAAGTGCTTGGGAAAACATGACAAAGCAGTAAGTCACTGGACCTCAAGTTTGTGGCTCTTACCCTAGAGCTGCCCCAATTAAGATTATCAACCTTTTACTACGGCTCTCACAATTCCCACAAGCTTGGAAATCTTCCCATGTCACACCAGGTCACAAAAATGGTGACAGAACCCTACACGGAAATTATAGACCCATATCTATCCTTCCCTCGTTATCCAAGGCTCTCACATGCATCTTTGCTGACAACTTGTGGACTACCTCAAAAAATACTCTATTCAGTGCTCACAGCAACATGGTTTCCATAAGAGACATATCACCACTACAGCTCTCTTGGAATTCACTGGCTTCATCATTTAGTCCCTGTATCAAGGCACTCTGATAGAAGCAGCTTTCATAGACCTAACAAAGCCCTTAATACCATTCACCACCCACTACTCCTTCAGCAACTGTCTTTTGTCGGCCTCTCCTCTGACATGACTCTGTGGTTCAAAAGTTATTTGACAGACCACTCTCAACAGGTGAAAATAGCCAATGTTATCTCAGATCAACAGCCTGTTCATGCTGGTGTCCCTCAGGGCTCAATTTTGGGACCACTATTGTTCAGCATTTTTCTCAACAACCTCCCTCGCTCTTGCTAACAAAGGATCCTTCTCTATCCAGATGATGCTGTCATCTTCACCAGCAACCCCAACCCTGAGCAACTGGAGCAGCACAATCAAAGTGGCTTTGAGGAAGTAGAGGCCTGGTTTAACAAACACAAACTGATTCTGAAATATAAAAAAAAAACAAAGTCATGATGTTCAGCAGCATTCATATCATGCATAAATCACCTGCAGTCTCCATCAGAAACTGTCTTGGAGTCCCACTCCACCAAATACAACATTTTAAATGTCAGGAGGTTAACTTGGACAGCTGTCTTTCCTACAGCCAACATATTGATTGCATTGTTAGGGTGGACAATATCAAGAATGGACTACTCTGCCAGCACAAACACTGCCTGACTCAGGATACCCTCAGACTTGCTATACATAGTTCTATCATATCAATTGTAGACTATGGTCTGGTAACTTATGGAGCAGCCTCTCTGTCATCCCTTCGCAGGATCTCTGTAGCTCTGAACAAAGCATGAAGACTACTCATTGGAGGCAGCACATCTCCCTCATAGCTATGAGATGCATGCTCAAACTGGCAGGCTTCAACTTAGTAGCAGGATCCTATAACAAACCTGCCTGCTAGCCAAAAAAGCACTTCTCGGCCTACTGCTGTCTACGTACCACAAGTCTGCTTAGCCCACATTGCAGCAGCTCCCAGCACACACATTGCTCACTGAACCAAAGTCTCCATGTTCCTAGATGCTGGACAATACAGGGGCAATGGTAATTTGCCTACAGAGCACCCTACTGGTTCAACGCACTTCACAGAGCTACAGTATATCAACCATACCTAGCCTTGTCCACTTTAAGCTTCTGCTGCATCAACATTTCATTGTTAACAGTTCTTGCAACTGCTTCATCTAAGGCACCACCATCCATGAGCAATATTCCTACCTGTGCCCTCACACCTCACCACATTCATTTTTCTACCTTCCTTTCCCATCTTACCCAATTTAAAAAGACCACTGGCTGCCTCTTTCTCCCCCATCCCCTCACCCCACCCCTTTTTTTATTATTGTGACAAGGGCCCTGGCTGCTCCCTCCATCATTCCCTTCCCACCTCTTTATCCTGCTCTCTCTGTCCTCTCAAACATAGCCCTATTATTTTATTGTATTTTTTTACAGTATTTTACTTTGATTGTCTGTTCCATTTGAAACTATGTATTTTATCTCCCCTGTTTGTTTGTTACCCCTCCTTCTGACGTGGAACCTTTGTAAAAGAGCCTCTGTGCTCAAAGGTATTTGTAATCCGAGACTGAATAAATAAAGAAGTAAGAGTTTTCTCATCTCAGTAGCCAGACTGCCACCTGCATCTCCTCTCTGTTTGGATGCAGGTTTGATCTCTGACCAAGCAGATCTTTGTGAAGCAGCAGCTGAAATAGCACCTTCATTTTCAGAGTAACCATATCTGAGAACCGTGGGCCTCTTGACCACTCAGGGCTATCAGAAGAAAACTTCTTCTTGATAGTTGAATCTTTAGCAGTCACCTGGGCAGCAGTGGAAGTAGTAGAAACAGATACACTTTGTCAGATTTCCACTACTGGAACAGGGTGTCCACCACGTCCACCCATGGGTACTAAAATCAGCTGAAGAACTTCAGCACCTGAGTGTTCTCCTTTGATGCAAACAGATCAATCTGAGGAAGTCCAAACCTTCTGTACATAGGTCAAACACCCACTGTGCAGGGACCTCTCCTCTGGGAGGACTCTCTCATGACTTAGCCAGTTGGCCCGGACATTAAGTTCCCCTGTGAGGTGCACCACTGTCAGAGACAGTAGATTGTCCTCCACTTACTGAACACCCTAGTCATTTTCATGAGTATACTGGTACTTCTAGTGCATCCTTGACTGTTTATGTATGCTGCAATGACAGCAGTGTCCAATCTCACATTCACTGCCTGGGAACAAACTTGGTCCTGAAATTCATCAAGGCTAGATATACTAACATACTATTTGCCAGCAGATTAGGCCTTACGGTCTATCGAGTCTGCTCGAACCTAGATCCTTAGTTGGGTGCCGAGACCCTCCCATCCCTTGTTCTCTAGAAACCCCTATCATCTATCCCCACCCCCCCGGGACAGGCCATCATCTGATACATCCACTTTCTGTGTCTGTCCCACCCTCTCTTGAAGCCCTCCACTGTGGATCTCTGAACCAGCTCACCAGGCAGTGCATTCCAAGGGTCCACCACCCTCTCGGTGAAAACCTCCTCCTCTCCCCCCACCCTTCCACCTTCCAACTTCAAACCATGCCCTCTGGTGATACCTCCCTGCTTTAGTCTAAAGATCCCCTCCATGTTTACCCTATTTATTCCCTTGAGGTACTTGAAGACCTCAATCATGTCCCCCCTGTCTCTCCTCTCCTCCAATGAAAACAGGTAGAGCTCCTCAAGTCTGTCCTCATAAGTCAAATCCCCTAGCCCTCGTGTCATCTTTGTTGCCCTCCTCTGTACCCTCTCCAGGAGCTGTATGTCCCTCTTCAAATGTGGTCTCCAGTACTGTACACAGTACTCAAGGTGTGTCTAACCAGTCCATTGTACAGCGGCAGAATCACTTCCTTGCTCCTAGAGGTGATCCCCTTACGATGCATCCCAACATCCTGTTTGCCTTGCTAGCTGCTCTCCTGCACTGCTCAGAGTTATTCATACATGTATCCACCATGACCCCTAGGTCTTTTCCCCTATTGAGGCCTCCAGCACCTCCCTCCCAGGGTGTACCTGTGTTTAGGGTTTCCCGACCAAGATGCAACACCTTGCACTTGGTGATATTGAAATTAATTTCCATGTGTGAGCCCAGCTTTCCAGGGTGTCCAGGTCCCTTGCAGGGCCACCCTCCCTCTTCTCCCTCAACTACTGCTCCCATCTTGGAGTCATCCAGGAAGGGACTCATTTCACACCCTATACCCTCCCTGATGTCCGATATGTAGCTGCCATTAAACAGGATTGGACCCAGGACCGAGCCCTGTGGTGCCCCACTACCAACCTCTCTAGGGTTTGAGAGCTCCCACACACTACTCTCTGAGTGCGCTCCAGCTAGCCAGTTTTCAATCCATCTGACCATCAAAGGGCCTACTCCTAACCCCATCAGTTTCTCCACCAGACCATTGTGGGGACAGAGTCAAACACCTTGCTGAAGTCCAAGAATAATACATCCACAGGCTTACCCCTGTCCAGTTCTGATGTTACCCATTCATAGAACTCCACAAGGTTGGTTTGACATGATCTACCTGGCACAAACCCATGTTGCCGACTATCCAGACCTCCCACCTCCTCCAAGTACACCCCAATCGTTCCTTTAGTATACTCTCATTAATTTTCCACCACCGAGGTCAAACTGATGGGTCTATAGTTACCTGGTACTTCCCTTGACCTCCTTTATGGATTGGTACCACATGTGCCTCTCGCTAATCCCTAGGTACCCTCCCTGTCTCAAGTGACCTGCTGAAAGCTCCGCCAGGTGCAGCCAGTATGTCCGCCAATCCCATAGTACCTCGGATGAATGTCATCCGCCCAGGAGATTTGTTTTCTTTAGGGCCTTGAGGGCTAACCACACCCTTTGGTGGAGATAGCATCATCCGTCCCTCCCCTTACTGGTCTTTTTTATCCTTATCCAGATGTGACACCCTGGGGTACTTTTCCCTCCCTCTTGCTCCATTTATGTTGCTCCCTGATCCCACTCCCTGCCGCTTCTATCCCTTCATGCCTTGCTTTGTAGATATCCCATCCCTTCCTAGTGAACACAGAGGCAAAGTACTGTTAAATACCTCTGCCTGGTCCCCGCCTCTTCCACCTACCCTCCTTCTGATCTCAATCTGCTGAGATGGCCCTTGAGTTTTCTCCACTCCCCCAATGTGCGGAAGAACCCTTTTCCCCTCCATGTATCCCCTGAGCCCTTGGTTCAACTGGTTTGCTCCCTCACCATACTGGGTGGACTTTTCTAGATGCAAGCTGGTACATTTCTTATCCCTATCCTCTTGTTGTTTTATATTTTGTAGGCGCCTTTCTTTTCTCTGACTGCTACCTGTACCTCACTGGACCACCAGCATGGTTTACGTGGACCTTGCTCCTTACATTTCAACTTGGCGCAGATCCCAGCTGCCTCATGAAGTCCCGTTTATGACCTCCCTTCTTTCCACACTTGTCGCTGAGGTAATCCCTTCAAGTGATCCTTGAGAATATTTCCATGCCCATAAAGTCTGTCCCCTGAAGTCCACTGCCGTGTCCTAGATCTCACCCCACTCCCCATGCTTATTTGAAACCAGACAGTATTGTGGTCACTCCCAGTCAGGGTCCTGTACAATATGCCCCTTACCAGATCCCCATCTGCCAGAACCACATCCAGGACATGCCCCTCCCTTGTGGGCTCCATCACATGCTGTGTTAAGAACACATCCTGGAAGCCATCCAGCAGCTCTGCTCCTTGGACACCTTAGAGGACATGGTTCCCCAGTTGTACCTGGCATATTAAGGTCCCCATCAACACCACTCCTTCTCCTTTTGGACCACACACTGGGCAATGATGTTGTCCAGCAAACCATTCTCTAGAACATCACCATCCCGGGGGCCTGTTAATACTACTCCCAGCTTGACCTTATCTCCTGCTGGGGATGTAGAGGTGACCCATAAGGCCTCCACGCTTCCCTCTGCCTCTTCTACCATAGCAATTTCTATATCATCTCTAATGAACATAGCCACTCCACCCCCTCTGACCTCCTTTCTATCCTTCCTAAGCAAAGTGTACCCCTGTACATTTAGGTCCCAGGCATGGTTTTTGTTGGCCCACGTCTCCGTGACCACCGCCACATCCACCCCCCTCGAACAGCATGGCCTGGAACTCCAGCAACTTGTTTCCCAAGCTCCTGGCATTTACTAACACCAACCCCCACCCCTTATCCCTGATCCTCTTTGTTGAACCCCACCCAGATTCCTTATACTTCCTTCCTCCCCTGTCCTCCTGAAACCTCCACCTCCAGTCTGTTTCCCCTTCCCTCTTGGGCTTGATGGCTACCCTCATCTGGAGGGAGAGGGCTTCTGGTCAGCCCTCCCTCATCCCTTCCCCCTTACAAGTTTAACCCCACCTTTCTTGTATGTAGTCAGCCATCCCCTGTTTAAGAACTTCCTTCCCTAATGGGGCAAGATGAAACCTGTCCTTGGCATATAGTCCCTTATCCTCCCAAACCCATTCCAGTTCCCTAACACCCCCAACCCATTCTCTTCACCCCACTTCCTGAGCCAGTCATTAACCTCTGTAAGCTTTTTTTTCTCCACTGAGGCCTTTGGTACTGCGATACTCTGAAAAGGAAATGTTGCATCCATTATCCCGACAGACTCTGGCAAGTTCTTGGAACCTTGTTGGATTTCCAAAATGCTATTCTCCTCTAGATCATTAGTTCCCAAATGCACCAGGAAATCCGGTTTCTCCACAATCCCTAACCATTTCATACACATGAACTTTGCTCTGTGCACTGTCAGCCCAGAGATACTCACTACCTTCACCTGGCTATGGCATCCACCCCTGTCCTCCCAATGGATCCCCTAATCATCGAGTCTCCCAGTAACAGAACCTAACACCGCCATCATCCTTATGGTTACCTCCACTATGCCCTCTCAGCCCCCTTCCCCTTTATTCATGATCTCAATTTCATGGGAGTCTTCCTGCCTTATTAGAGACCCTGTCACCCCTCCCCTTTCTGCCTCCTTGCTATTTTGCCCACTTAACTCAAACCCTCTGAATAGGTGTCCCCTTTAACCCTCTCTTATCTGAACCATTTATCCTGGCCCTGATGGTTTCCCCTTCCCCACACCACAATCCTCCCCCCTTGTAATAGTACCCCTGCCTCCAGAGGCTCTCTGTGGGTCCCCTTTAGCTAGGGCCCCATCCTTGGTACTGACCTCCCAGCTGAAGGGGGGCTTCTCTCCCACCTCCTTGTCTCCCAGTTTCTCTCCAATCATGCTCTCCTCCCTCATGTCTGGAATATGTTGCATCTCCCCCATTTGCTTAACATATATGTTTCCCCTTCTCCCTCTGGGACTACGTCTATCCTTTCCATAGCTGGTCTGTGATGCCCTATGGGTATCGACTCCTCCCGCCTCTGTATAAGTTTCCTCATTTCCACCAACCCTTCCTCCCTCTAGGTTGCTTAGTAGCTCAAATTTATTGTGACACTCTATGTCAGCCTCCATCAAGTAACCGAGTTTCCCCTGACTGCATCTCTAAACTGACCTCTTCTTAGTCTCTTGCACTGTTCACCTTAGGAGCTCCCTTCCCACAGTCTGCTGTTTTAGGCTTCCGCTATAGCAGCCCTCCTGACTCTTCCCCTCCAGTCTCTTTGTATTCAGAATGTTCTTCACGTCGCTTTCCCCATAGCATCAACTTCCTATCTAAGGGTCCTCTGTCCCTAATATCCCCTCCTGCTTGCTGTAACATAACGCCCTGTAATTTCCAGAGCATTGCCCCAGCCTCCCTCAACCCCCACCCTTCTGCTGCCCATATCCACACCCCTTATCCTTGGACACCCCCCAGCTCCCACAGCTTACTCCTTAACCAATATACCTCACTCCTGATACAAGATAGCTGTCTACAGAGTGGGTAGCCTCCCTCTCCAGGCCCAATTAGAATTATTGCCATCCCACAGCCTGTAGCCTACAACCCTTCCGGAAGATGCCTGCCATGGTGGAATATGGCCACCCTGATTATCCCCTATGTTTATAATAGCACACCCTTTTCTCAGTCCCCTTCCCTGAGTACAGTTTCTCCTATACTGACTGTAGTTATTTACAAACCCAATTTCAACCTCACCAATAACGTTCCCAAGTCTCACAAACACATACAGTCAGTGTGTGTTCGGTCCCACTAACAGTGTGTGTAAGCAGACATCAGGTACCATCTGATGTCCACAGGCCCCACCAGCTCCTGTTGGCAATTTCAGTCCCAAACAGAAATACTCCAGCCCTTCAATCCCAACCCCCAGTGGCTTTTCAGTATTTAAGAAGGGCATACAAAACAGGGTGGGTGGGAGGCTCTTACCAAACACCAGGCAAACACATTTAAATTTCCTCTAAGTATCCTACCAAACAACTATCCCCAAGCCACCAAAGTTACAATGTAACAGTTCTAATTCAAGGTAATAATTTTTAACACATAAAACTAATTTCACTTACAAACTATTCAAATATTTCAGTTAAAACAGAATATAACTCCAACCCTCTTTCCTACCTGCCTGCTGCTTAAGCTCCCAAGTGAACAATGAAAGCAAGGTAATTCCTGTTTAAAGACAAGGTAATTGCAGCTAATGTCCCCTCCCCCAAACACCAGGCAAACAACACATTTAAATTTCCCTCTAAGTATCCCTGCCAAACAACTATCCCCAAGCCACCAAAGTTACAATGTAACAGTTCTAATTCAAGGTAATAATTTTTAACACATAAAACTAATTTCACTTACAAACTATTCAAATATTTCAGTTAAAACAGAATATAACTCCAGCCCTCTTTCCTACCTGCCTGCTGCTTAAGCTCCCAAGTGAACAATGAAAGCCAAGGTAATTCCTGTTTAAAGACAAGGTAATTGCAGCTAATTCAAAACTTCCGTCCAGCTCTACCCAGCATCCACAGATTTTAAGGACACCCATATATGGCCCTCATTTCTAAAGCATTGATTTGGAGACACTTCCTGAGAGCTCCAGACTCTCTGCACCAGAATCTGATCAAGAACTGTCCACAGCCCAATAGGCGGCATATGTGGTTAAAATCAAGTCTTGAGGAGCTTTGAGGAGTGTCCCATGAGAAAATTCTTGGGGTTTTCCTACCATGCAAGCAACTGCAACACTGGCCTAGATAATGGGATCAGAGCCTGGTAGTTCTCCATGGCTGGGCACCACACTGGCAGCAGCTTGTTCTGGAGAGGTTTCACGTGTAATCTGGCCCACTGTCTGGGGTCTCAGCCACTGAACTTCAGGGCTAGGTTCTTCCTTCTGGCTATGGATAGGAAGACTTTTCACTTGTCTATCTGGAACACTATATTTCTGGAACACTATCCCCAGGTGCTTCAACCTCTGTGGCAATTTTAGGGAACTCTTCTCCCTGTTGATTGTCCATCTGTGCATCTCCAAGACTTCAAAAGTTCTTGCCACCAGCCTATTCACCATTGGTACTATTGGAGCCCTGATGAGAAATGTGTCAAGGAAAGGAATGGAAATACATGATGTCCATCCTGCCTCAGTTGTGCCACCAGCACAGTCAGGAATTTCGACGACACTCTCAGCACAGGTGATAAACTAAAAGGAGAGAGCTCAGTACTGGAAATGTCTCAGGCTTCAAATCTCAAGTATTTCTGGTGTGACTTGTGGATCGGAATGCGGAAATGGGTGTCCTTCAAATCTGTGGATGCTGGGTAGAGCTGGACGGAAGTTGTGAATTCTGTTTTCGTGGAACTTTCACAAAATGTAATAAATTTTGTGAAGTTTTCCAGACTTCCTCCATTGGCAAGATTGGAATCTTCAGAATGTATTTGGCAAATGTTTGCTTTGTTGTGCGTAATTTTCTGGCTGAAGTGCAAAATAATATGCACAAACTGCAGAATGACAGTTCTGAGGAATTTTATTCTGCAGTTTGATGGATTATTCTGTAGTACATGTAATTATTCCATAGTTCAGTAATCAGTTCTGTGGAATTTCTTTCTGCAGTACAATTAATTAATTGACAACTCATAGATTCATGCCACAGTTCAGTGACCCACTGAACTGCAGAATGAATGTATGAATTGTGGATTAATGTATTAGAAATGACCATTGGCAATGATCAGGTCTGTGGAATTTTTATTCCACAGTTTTATACAATAATCCACAATTTATATATTTATTCCTCTGTTCTAAGTCAGAATTTCCTCAAAAGTTGCCAAAGTGCATTCTGAAATTTTGTGAACATGAAATTCCAACTTTGCCAAAATTCCACCAGTGGAAGTTTAATTTTGCATATCCCTAATGCCAGGTAGTCCCCCAGCTGGACTGCTGGATTGATGGACAACAGGGATTCCATCTTGGACATCATGGCCCGGATATTCAAAAGGGTTGCACCATGCGCAACAGGGTTGCGCATGCGCAAGTCCAAAAATGTGCCATTTAGCGATATTCAGAAGGAGGCAGTTGCGCCCCCGAAAACATGCTGAGCAACAGCGCAATGAAAATGAAGACATGCGCAACCGAAGGGGGTGGATCCATGCATAAAGACCGCAATGCGATATTCAAAGACTTGCGCGATGCGCAATAGCGGCACAGCCGGAAATTGCGCACTAGCAGAAATGAGCCAAAATAAAAAGGCTCAAGGAAGTGGTGCAAGAACGCTACAAGGCTGCCAAGTGGGGGAGAGAGAGAGAGAGAGAGAGACACAGACAGACAGACAGACAGACAGACAGGCTAGGGCAGGCAAGGAAAGCATGGGCCATAGACTGTAGAGGCCAGTGGGGGTGCCCGGTGCAGTGGAAGTAGCAGTGAGGACAGCGGGGGTAACACAGCAACACCAGCCGGGGGCAGAAGCCAGGGAGATGGACAGTGCCAGCTTCCACATGGAAGCTGTAATGAGGGGGGTGAGAATGCATGCTGCAGGGGGACGTGGCCGTGGAAGGGCCCGTCGGCGGTATGCCCCCAACAGGCAGTACCGTGCCCACATCAGCTTTGAGCTGTACACAGATGTAGAGATCGTGGGCGGTACCGCCTGAACAGGGCAATACTGAGACGGCACTGTGATCTGTGCAGTGATGTGATGCAGGCACCCTCACAGCGGAGTCACGCTCTGTCGGTGGAGACCAAGGTGACAGCCTGCATGTGCCTGCTCACCACGGGCACCTTCCAGAGGCCGACAGGGGACACCACAGGCATCACACAGTCGGCCACATCATGCATCCTCACCCAATTCCTCAGTGCACTGCTGCCACATGCTGCGGAGTACATCCATTTCCCCAGCACCGCGGCAGAGCATACAGCAAACATGCAGGAGTTCCACAGGGTAGCACGTATGCCTGGCATGCTAGGGGCCATAGACTGCACCCATGTGGCCATTCGCATGCCACCTGGCCCCGATGGGCTCGCATATCGGAACAGAAAGGGATTCTCTAGTGTCAACTGCCAGGTGGTGTGTGATGCCACTGGGCACATAATCAATGTCTGTGCCACACACCCTGGCGGAGCACATGATGCCTTCATATGGTATCAGTCTGCGCTGTGCCATCGATTCGAGAGTGGGGACATCCTCACAGGCCATCTAGTGGGTGAGTACACATGTATGGAATGCAAACTCGGGGCAAGGGTGGGAATGCCACAGGTGCCATGGTAGTGGCAAACAGGGATATGGCCAATATGGACCTGAACATGAGACTGATCTCCACTATCTCCACACAGGTGACAGCGGATACCCACTCCATCCCTGGCTGCTCACACAATACCAGCACCCCATGACCCCATCGCAGCAACGCTATAATGAGGCACATGTTTCCACACGCAACATCATAGAGCGGGTGTTTGGGATGCTCAAGGCATGCTTCTGATGCCTAGACACCTCCGGCGGTGCCCTACAGTACAGCCCCCAAAAGGCCTGTGGGATATTCCTGGCCTGTTGCATCCTGCACAACATGGCCAAAGACTATGGGATAGCTGTACAGGTTGAAGAGGGGGACAGCAATGGGGACGAAAGTGGAGCCGGTGTTGATGGTGATGAGCAGCCCCCCCAGGACGGCGGGACCCCCGACTGATCCGGCAGGCCCAGCTGCACCAGGACACCATCACAGAGGAGCACTGTGCACAACACAGGTAAGTCAAGGGGACATGTGCAACCAACACTGTCCATGCGCAAACCACAGGCACACAGGGGAACACACCAGGGGTGCATGACGGTCAGGGGAGTGGAAGGCTCCAGGCATACAAACACACCATCAGGGAGGGGTGAGCACTCATATGAACACACACACACACCAGGCACAGACCGTACATGGGCAGATGCACAGCACAGCAGAACCGACATTGCTAACACACAGCACCACCGACCACCCCCACCACCTGTACTGTCCAAGTACGTGTGTCAGATGCTGGGCACCGTTGCACCTTGGTGTATAGTACAATGCAGGCATCATCATGCACACGCACCTGTGGACAGCAGTTGGGAGGATGTGCAGGTGGTCCGTGTGTCAGCGTGGTGAGCAGAGCACCCAGCAGTGCACTGCCCACCATGACACACATTGCACACATGGCAGCACCAGACAGGGCCCGCACTGGGAGACAGCTCAGTCATGTAGCACTGTCCCACAGCCACCGCAGATGCGTGGGTGGCCCGGCAGTGACCCAACAGCACTGGCAGGCTGAGCAGGGGCCACATGGGGTGGCACTGTTGCACCACCAGGGGTCCCACTGCATGAACGCGACCTTGCCTGCACAGGGGTCTGCAGCATGCCAAACAAACCTGCACCAGGGGTGCTCGGGATGGCCACAGCAGAACCCGGCGTAGACAGGCCTGGTGTCGCACGACACCGGGAACGGGGAGTGGAGAGTGAACTGTGTGGGGTGTGTGGTACAGGGGCACCTGACTGTGTGCCCAATGCGTCCACGACAGAGACCACTGCCTGGGTCAGCCTGTCAATGGTGGCGGTCACATCTGTCCGCATACGAACCAGCTCTGCATGGTCCAGAGCACACTCCCTGCTGTGCCACTCCACAGACACAGACAGTGCCTCTACGGACATTGCAACCCACCTCTGCAGATGTACTGATTCCTGCAGCAGGTGGGTGTGCTCGTCCAATGGGTACTGTGCCCCAACGGCATCCTGTCCCCCAGGGTGTGGAAGGTCCTGATGCACTACACCCCTTGAGGGTGGGTGCTGATCGCCAGGACCAGGAATGGGAGGATCAAAGGGCGGCGGACATGTGCCACTGCTTGACACTGTACCCCCAGACCAGGTGGGTGACTGCTGCTGCTGCCCCTCCAACCGCTGTGCCCCAGGGTCCACTCGTTCCACCACTGTGCTAGCAACAGTGCTAGACACCTGCACAGCCACCGGTGCTGCCCCACCGGTGCTGACAGGCACAGCCTGGGCCTGTGCCAGCATGCTGGTACACAAGTTGGAACCAGAAAGGCCCAGGGGCACGTGCTGGCCTGCTGTGTGTCCGTCATGGGACACACACCTATCACTGCCCATTGCAGTCCTTGCATCATCAATGGTGCAGGTACGTGCTACAGCCATAGTCACAGCGTGCTGGCATGCTTGCATGCCAGACTGCTGAGACACAGGCTGTGCACCCCCCGCACCCGAATCACTGACACCAGAGTTGGCGGCCCAACGTGCATGCTGCAGCAGTGCCTGCTGGCTGGTGATAGAGGTGGATGGACCCTCCTCCATGTCCAGCAGGTCATCATCCCTGCCTGGAGCCACCACCACTGTCTCCTGAAGATGAACAGGATCTGTAACAGAAAGAGAGTACATGTGAGTGCATGTGAACAACCTTCCCCCCAACCCCCCCCAACACCACCACCATGTCATACCATGCAGTGATGGGCTTCCACCTGTCTGGAATCCACCTCCTGGTACGCCCTCAACAGCGCTCCACTGCATTGATGCGACCAGTGTCTCCTCAGTCGGGGTCAGCTCCAACACCACTGGCGGGCCCCCGCCAGTGCCAGCACGTGCCACCCTGAAGGTTGCCACCTTCTCCTTCAACCTCCTGCGGTCTGTCCCCATCTTCTTCTTGCATTCCTGCACAGAGCGCTGGTGGCTTCCGTGCAGGTTAACGGCCCGAGCTACCCCCTCCTATGCAGCTGCACGGGACTGAGGGGTGCCCCTCCGTCCACTCAGTACTGGCTCCTCATCCAGGTAGGCCTGGAAGAGGGCCTCTGTCTCTGCTGCTGTAAAGTTGGGCCTCCTTCTACGCCCACCGTCCTCACCCTCACCTTGGCTCTGCTCGGTCATGGCGATCTGTATGGGGGGAAGTGGACACCTGTCACTGTGCAGTCTACAGCATTTTCCCATGACCATTGTCCAGAACATCACACAGCATGCAACTCACCACTCACCTGCAGTAACCGAATCTGGCCAGGGCAGCCCAATGTCGCACATTTATAGCGCAATGCATGCAAATGAGGAGTGGAGCAACTATAATGACATGCAAATCACGCCACTGCGCCTTTGAATGGCTGATCAGATGATTTACATGTGTCGGCTGAATATCGCGAATCTGTGCTTTGCGCAATACGGTTGAGTCGGCTGAGCAAATGGCGCAGATCTGTGACTGTGTGGTACACTGCATTGCACATGCCCAGATAGCTTACGCAGGCATCTGCCACACTGCTGACGTGCTGTGCGCGATCGGCAATTCAGGCCATGGCCACCATTGTGCCAGTGGCGCTACAGCAATGGGCACTATATGGTACTGTGGCACTACTGCGCAATAGTCCACTGTGGCACTGGTACGCAGCTGGTCAGTCGCGCAGGATGCCTATATGTCAGATGGCACTGTGCATAGCCTTGCGTCATTGCCCATGACCTTGTGTCTGACCTTTGCCCCCCTGGCGCTGTTCGCCTGCCATGTTTACTTCCCTATTGCGCTGTCTGGTGACAGCGCTATGTGAAGTGACGGCGCTGTTCGAACAGCGTGATTGGAGCCTGTGGTGGTCTATTGCGCAACATCTCCACGTGGGGTTACGGGGCAGCGGGGCGCCATATTGCCTGCTGTAAAGTTGGTACCATGGCTAGGAGGAGAGCTGTGTCCTGGAGCCAACTGGAATTGGCCAACTTGGTGGCCCTAGTAGAGCCCCACTATGGGGCACTTTATGGTGAGGCAGCCCTCACCATTACCCGGATACAGGTGTGGCATCAAGTGGCCACTGACCTGGTGGGGGTCACTGGACGGTGCCAGTCTGCTGAGCAGTGCCGGCACCGGTACGGTGACCTCCGCCGGAGGGGATCCAGACCTATTGGAGAGGCTGCGGTCACGTGCCAGGTGGGGCGTGGTTCCTAGGCCAGGTGGGTGTACCATCTATGCACCTGTATTCTCTGTAGGGGTGTATGTGTTTTGGTGGCTGTGCATAGGTGATGGCTCGGCCACGGTTGGCTGTGTCAGTGTGTGCAGCTATGAGATGAATGGGTATGGCTGTGTGGGCAGGCACTCTCACTGGGGCAGGGGGCAGTCTGCTTTTGAGTCACACTGATGTTTGTCTCAACATATGTCTCCCACAGGCCGAGATGTGAGGATGCAGGCCAGGGTTGAGGACGGTCATGCCAGGGCCCTGGTGCCAGCAGGTGTTGCACCCCAGCAGCAGCAGCAGCAGCAGCAACAGCAGCAGCAGCAACAGCAGCAGTCACAGCTGCTTGAGCAGTGTGCGTATCATGACTTCATGGATGCTATTGCATGCTGGGGGGGGAGACCACTAGCCCTGCACAATACAACCATGCAGGAAAGGGGAGGTCATAATTCCACTATACAAGACACTAGTGAGGCCCCACCTGGAGTACAGTGTACATTTCTGGAGACCATACCTACGTAAGGACGTAGAGTGGGCAGCGATGGTTCAGAGGAGGGCAACAAAGATGGTGCATGGCTTGCATCACAAGTCCTATGAAGACAGGTTGAAGGAACTGAACATGTACTCCCTGGAGGAGAGGAGGCAGAGAGGGGATATGATAGAGACATACAAGTATCTTACAGGGAGGAACAGGGTGCAGGAAAACACTATTTTGAAGTGAATAACATGTTCCAGGACTAGAGGGCATGGGATGCAGTTGGAGGGAGGACAATTCAGAGGAAACATGAGAAAGAATTTCTTCACAGAATGGGTGGTGGACAAGTGGAACACCCTGCCAGAGGAAGTGGTGGGGGCTGAAACAATCACAGGATTTCAGAATGCACGGGATAGACATAAAGGACTTGTGGAGGTCAGGGGTAAGGGGCAACAGACGTCTAGGAAAACAAAGTGAACTTACAAGCTCAAATGGACAGACTGGGTTGGCCATAGGCCCTTATCTGCCAACACTGTCTATGTATCTATGTATGTATGCACGACACAGGTGACATGCATCACTGTCCAGTATCACAGCACATCTGTGTATGCGTTACTGGTGGTCCAGGCATGCACTGGGCACATAGCTGTGTAACTGGCATCGCACCACATTGCCACGTCACTTGACAGCCTTGTTTGTGCTGTGATGGACATGGGCAGTGTGTGTGTGCAGTGGTGCACATAGCTGGTGCCGCCTGTTTGTGATGGCCATGTGCATGTTCACTGTGGGCGCGTGCATGCCATCACAGGTGCGGGACATTGGGCTATATGGCTTGCAGGTTGGGTGGTGTTCAGGGTTGTGGTCAGTCACAGCCATTGACTGTGTTCCCCTTTTTCTAGGCCTTGAGGTTCTCAGGAGGATTGGTCGGGATGTTCGGGGACTCAGACAACTGTTGGTGGACAACCAGGCCATCCTGCAGTCCATCCGGCGCCATGGCCTTCGGAGGAGGTGGCACAGGACGGGGTGCCACCAGGCAGAGGATGAGCAGCCGGCTGGCCCATAGATTTTATTACCCTTCCCACTTCTCCCATCCCTACCACCCTGCTTTCCCTCTCCAAGTTTGTTATCCCTACCCCTTGAACACCCCTACCTTGTACCCATCCCCCCCCCTTGTAAATAGTTTTTCTTGTTTTGGTTCTGTACTATATTTAAATAAACATTTCTATTTTGATATGAATACTGTGTTGGTCTCTGATTTGCAGCTGGCTATGGGTGCTCAGTTGCAGGGGTGTACATGCCATCTGGGGTGGTATGGTCCTGGGTGTGTGTGTGTGTGTGTGTGTGTGTGTGTGCATGGGGAGGTATCTCCAGCATCGCAGTAACTTTCTGTTGGTCTTGCCGTCTGCTGCCACCCACTGCTGGGTGCACAGGGTGTGTCTGGCTTGTAGGCTTCTGTGCTGCACAGGGTTGATGTGTGCTGGGGGGATGCATGGTTTCCTGCAGTGCCAGCCACTGCACATAGGTGGTGTCTTGGGGTCACAATGCAGGGTGTGCTGTGCATACGGGGGGCTGATATGCACTGTGGTTGTCAACCCCCCTGTGTGTGGCACTCTCAGCCTGCCAGTGGTTGTGCTGGGGTGTCATGGCTCTGCTATGCTTTGTTGGCTTGTCCCCATGGGCCAGTAGATCATCCATCACACCCCCAGTGATGCTGTGCTTGGGGTGTGCAGGTGTGGTGTTGGTTCTGCAGTGTGTTCCTGTGCCCATGTGTGGCATGGCTGGCGGTGGGCCCCAGCCTGCCTCCCTGGATGTGCAGTTCCATTGCTCTGGGGGGGGCTCTGCTTGCGCTATGGCACCTCTGGACTGCTCAGCTGGGCTGCCCTGGTTGCGCCATAGCGCAACATTTCTGCTCAGCTTCTCCTTCCCGGTTGCGCTATGGCGCAGTATGTGCGATATTCAGACGTTGGTTGCTTGTGCAATTTGTTCTGCTCCATGTTTGAATATCGCACCTGTTGCGCATATGCGCAATCGGTTTGTGCTTGCTCCTGCTGTTGTGCTCATTTTGGGCGCAGTTTGAATATCTGGGCCCATATGTTTTATATTGTTAGGCACCTTGGCAATGGAAAGGCACCATATAAATAAAATTATTGTGATGATTATTATTTATTATAAACCTGTTTCAAATCCAGGATCTCGTAGAAGCCCCCTGATGTCTTGGGGGACTATAAAATAGATGGAGTGAAACTCCTGTCTATTCTTGTGGGAGGGAACTGGGGTAATTGCCTCTATCTGGATCAAGTGATCTAGTATCTGGCTTATATCCTGCTTTTTCACCTGGTTCAGAGGGAATGGGACTAAAGAAAATGATCTCTTGTGCGCATGGAAGATAATTCTATGGCATTGCCCAGATCCAGAATTTCCAGCAAGCATGCATCTGATATTGTCTAAGACCACTGTTGATACAAATTCTGCAGTATTTTTACTAAGGGGGGGGCAAACAAATGAGCCAGTGTACCTTCATTGTGAAAACCTGCCTCTTCTGTCTGCAGCTCCACTGTGCCTACGAGCAAAGGCACCTCTGTTACTGTTGCCTTTGAATCCAGAGTAAGCTCCTTTGCTTCTCTGATTCCTGAAGTTCCAAAAGGGCTGAAATCTGCCCCTCAGCTACATTATAGATGCTGGCTTGGACTTCTGTTGCTGCTTAGAGGATGGCAACTCTCCTTTCTTGTTCTAGATGTGCTTCAAATTCACATCCAGTTCTGTTCTGAAAAGCAAATCCCTGGGAGTAGGCATATTGTACAGTTTTGTGTTAGATGCCTGATCTGCAGCCCAGTGGCCCAATCAAACAGATATATGTCATCTGAAGCAAAGGCTCATATACATGTTGCATCCACTTATGTTATGAGTGACGACAGGGCCATCAATCCTTCTAAGGGTATGGTGGTATACTTTACAGCACTGCACATGGCCTTATCTGTCACTCAAGGAATTTCCCACATCCTTAAAATTTTCCTTCTGTATAGAGTAGCATTGAGCCCTGGACCTGGGTAGCTGCATTTTCTTGACCAACCCAGTACATTCCTGGCAGATAATTTGGTCATAGAGAAGGAAATCTGGGAAGCATAGCACAACAAAAGCCAAAGCAGATATAATGGGGCTCACATCTACAATCTCTGGGCCTGATTTTCTATTGGAATGTGGTGGCGCACCGGACTTGTGGCAGGGTGTGTGACACAAAAGGAGACTTGCGTCACACATTGTGATGGGTGTAGTTTTCAAGGAAGATTGCTGCAAAGTCCGACTGCAAGTCTGAAAGGTGGGATGCAGGAAGTTAGTCCAGCTACTACCTGGTCTAACTTTGCATCCAGGATCGCAGCACTAGTGCCAACCTTTGGGCGCAAGGTGCCGTAAAGTGGGGGAAAAGTTACAAATACACCACCCCTTTGAAAATTGAACCAGTCTGCATCCGAGGGGCTTTGGCAAATCTTCACCCCCCCCTTTGTATTGAACACAGGGTTTGATGCAAGTCCTGCATCCAGGTTCTAAAATCGGGCCCATCTATGTCCTGAACCTCCTTTAACTACAATCTCCTGCAAGCCTCAGTTATTAAATAGAACAGCATCTAAGAACCAAATGGGAGGATCTGAATATTCTTTTTAGGCTCCATCCACTCCCCCCTCCTCCTCAGATGGACACTCCTCTTCATCTAATGCACTGGGTCAGGGTTCTCCCTGACCTCCCCCCCATATCCTTCTCCTGACCTCCCATGCTGTCATGATCAGGATCACCTCTAAATCTCGGTGAGTAGGATCCTTCTACAGTAGCACACCTGGACATGCCTGTATGGACCCCTGATCTCAGGAGCCTGCTTTTGATTCAGATGTCTTCACAGGCGCACAGTACAATTTTACACATGTGCCCTGCTCATCAGCCACAGCCATGGCAAGACGATAGCAGCTAGCAGCTCTTAATCAATAGCATACAGCTGCCTTCAAAGCACTTTGCTAACATTCTGTGTCACTCAGCAGGCAGGGGGGCATGGCAGCAAGCTGTCAGCTGAGCATCATGAGATGGCAGGGCTATCAGGGAAATCCTACCCCCCAAAAAAAATCAGGGTACTAAGTTAGGTAGACACCAACATAGAGATCTTGATAGGGAGAAGCACAGGGGTAAATGGAGAAAGTGACAAACGCAGTAAGGACAGGGATAGGGCAAAAAGGGGTAAGACCATCAAGAAATGGAGGGTGATGAGTACCAAAGCCCACAGTCTGGGCAACAAGCTGCCTGAACTGGTGGCCTTGATGGAAGAGGGATGCCTAGATATCATAGCAGTCACAGAAACATGGTACACAGAGAGCCATGACTGGGATGTTAACATACCAGGGTACACATCCTACAGGAGAGACAGGGAGGGGAGAAGAGGGGGCAGTCTAGCTTTCTATGTAAGGGAAGGGATAAAAGCAACTGAACAAAAGAGTAAACAGGGAGGAGAGGAGGCACTGTGGGTCACCTCAGTGACTGGAAATGGCACCACAATCCGCACAGGGGTTGTATACAGACCCTCATGTCAGGCAGAGGGAATGGACAAGGATATGATAGAAGACATACTTAGGATGGCAGAGAAAGGGGAGATACTGTTGATGGGGACCTTAATATGCCAGATGTCAACTAGAGCACTTTTGCTGCAGCCACATCCAAAAGCAGGGCTGTTCTCAATGCCCTTCAGGTGGCATGCCTCAGATAGCTAGTTTTGGTACCTACTCATAAGGGGACCAGTCTTAGACCTCGTACTCTCAAATGGGAACACTGAGAGGATCTCAGATCTAGAAGTGGGTAGCCATTTGGGAACAAGTGACCACCAAACAGTGTGGTTCACGGTAAACTCAGCTACAGAGTCAAGCCATACAAAAGTGAGGGTTCTGGACTTCAGGAGGGCTGACTCTGGCAAGATGGGAGAATGCCTTAGAAAAGCACTAGCAAACAGGCTAGAAGGAGGGGTGGAGCAACAATGGAGAACTATCAAAACTGCCATCACAGAGGCAACAAGCCTTTGTGTGAAGCAAATAAACAAATCAAAATGAAAGAAAAAGCCACTATGGTTCTCAAAAGAGGTGGTGGTGAAGGTTAGGGAGAAAAAGATAGCATTTAGGAAGTATAAGGAAACACAGAAAAAGCAGGACAGAGAATTGTACCAGTTAAGGCAGAAGGAAGCAGGGAGGGTAGTCAGAATAGCAAAGGCCGAAACTGAGGAAAAGATAGCCAACTCGGTTAAGAGGGGGGATAAAACCTTTTATAGGTATATCAGGGAGTGTAGAAAGACAAAGGGAGGGATAGTGAGGTTGAATAGCATGGACGGTCGGTGGGCAGAGAGGGACAGTGAAAAAGCAGGGATACTAAATGAATACTTCTGTTCAGTATTCACAAAAGAGGAGGTGGGGGAGGTGCCTAATCCAATTAACAGAAGCACTCGGGATAGGGGGGTCCATCCCAGTCTTTTCACAGAAGAAAGGGTTCTGAAAGAACTCCTAAAACTGAAGGTGGACAAGTCAATGGGGCCAGCTGGAATTCACCCCAGAATTCTAAAAGAATTAAGCAGAAACCTAATGACACCACTGACTACCCTTTTTAACAAATCATGGGAGGATGGTGTGGTACCTGAGGACTGGAGGAGGGCAGATGTGATTCCCCTTCACAAAAGTGGGACCAAGACAGAGGCAGAAAACTACAGACCTGTCAGTTTGACCTCTGTGGTAGGGAAAGTGATGGAATCACTTCTGAAGGAAAGAATTGTTGAGTACCTAGAGGCCAGTGGGGCACAGGACCCAAGGCAGCATGGATTCACAGCGGGAAGGTCATGCCAGACAAATTTAATTGATTTCTTTGATTGGGTGACCAAAGTAGTAGACCAGGGAGGGGCTGTGGACATGGCCTACATAGACTTTAGCAAGGCATTTGACACAGTCCCACACAAAAGATTAATAGTCAAATTAACCAGCCTGGGAGTGGGTCCCAGGGTGGTAGCCTAGTAAAACATTGGCTGGACAACAGGACACAGAAAGTAATTGTAAATGGAGTCCACGCTGAAGAAAGAGGGGTTACTAGTGGGGTATCGCAGGGTTCAGTAAAGGGTCCAGTCCTTTTTAATGTCTTTATAAGTGACATTGCAGAGGGACTGGAAGGAAAAGTATGCCTCTTTGCAGGTGACACAAAGATCTGCAACAGGATTGATACACAAGGAGGCGTGGAAAGGATGAGAAGGGACTTGGCAAGGTTGGAGGAATGCTCAGAAGTATGGCAGCTTGGATTCAATGCAAAGAAGTGCAAAATAATGCACCTGGGAAACAAAAACCCAGGGGAAGATTACGCAATGGAGAGGGGAGGTAGTAACAACAACAAAACAGGAAAGGGACCTGAGGGTAATCATATCAGATGACCTTAAGTTTGGCAAGCAAAGTGAGAAGGTGGTAGGGAGGGCTGAGGGGATACTGGGATATATGGGGAGAGGCATCACCAGCAGAAAACAGGAAGTTGTTATCCCCCTGTACAGACAATTGGTGAGACCCCATCTGGAGTACTGCATCCAGTTCTGGAGACCTCATCTCTGTAAGGACATAGACAGGATGGAGGCAGTTCAGAGGAGGGCAACTAAAATGGTGCAGGGTCTGCAAGAGAAGCCATATGAGGAGATACTAAAGGAGCTTAATATGTATACCCTTGAGGAAAGGAGGGCCAGGAGGAACATGATAGAAATGTTTAAGTACCTCAACGGAATCAACAAAGTCCAGGAGGGTAGCATCTTTCAGAAAAAAAAGATGTGCAAGAACAAGGGGATACAATTTGAAGATAGAGGGGGGAATGGCACAGGGCAATGTGAGGAAGTATTTTTTCACAGAGAGGGTGGTGGATGCATGGAACAGCCTTCCTGAGGAGGTTGTGGGGTCTAAAACTGTGGGAGAATTCAAGAATGCACGGGACAGACAAGGCAATTTTTGTGGGGGGTAGGAAGAAATAGGCAGTTGGTTAAATAGGATCCGCAGCTTATCCTCTAGGTAGGGAAATGGGCAGACTAGGTGGTCCAAGTGGTCCTTATCTGCTGTCAAAGTCTATGTTTCTATGTATGTTTCTAACCCTTTGCTGCCCCATTGTAGTTAACATCAATACTGTTTTACATCCGTGCCCTTGACATTAGTCACAGCCTGTGGCAAAAAGACAACAGCCAGCAGCATTTAATCAACAATATACAGCCGCCTTCAAAAGGCCTTGGTAGCATTCTGTGTCCCTCTGCAGGCAGGGTGTTCAGCAGCGAGACAGTGGCTGAGCATCACAAGGAGGCGGAGCTATCAACACATAAAAAAAACCTGTGCTGCCCACCACTCAGTGAAGAAATTTCCCATTTGGGACTTGTACTACAATTGCAAGAACTTAAACTCTTTTGTCCCGTATTACTGGGGAGGTATTACAAACACCTGGATGAGAAATTGTTGTTGTGTTTCTGTTGGTACTTTAAGTGCTCTTTAAAATGGCAAATAGAATTGAAGTATAGTAAGCATAACCCAACAGTAACATCAAGAAGGTGCATAGCACACAACTCTTTTAAAACTCACTAAAATTAATGACTTTATGGAATCTGTTTAGTAGTTTCATTTATACATGTTATCTTACAAACATACAATATTTGCAGATACAGTGACTTGATTTTTATATTGTGTTACTTTTAGTATGTTGCAGTTTCTGTAGAACTGATGGCATTTGTATATGATGCAACACTCAGCTTCTAAATTTAAATCTTTGGTGCTCAATTAGCAGTCAAAGACTGTGGTAATAAAGACATAACTAAATCCACTTTTTTTTCCCTATGAGCTTTAATTAACGCTTGTTGGGAGTAAAAGAGTGTAAAATTAATTTTTTAGATAGTCAAAGTACCTTATATTGATTTACTATATTGCTGCACTGCTGTTTACACTTTATAACAACTACATTTTTAAATAGTTTATCAACAGAATATATACTCTGGAATATTTAATTATTTGTGCTTTGTCTTGGTTTTTATATCAACATGAGGCCATTTGCATTAATTCAATACCTGGCATTGGTTATATCAGTCATTAGAAAATTAGATGCAGACTACATTACCAGGACATGTAGCCCTAATGCAAACGATACTTTGAAATAAGCTAAACAGGGTGAGCCTATGACTCTCAACAACACCTCCTAGTTTATTTGCTCAGCCAAAGGTGATGATAAATCACTTTTCACATTGGTGGGACATTAACAGCCATATAGTGTTAGCTAGAAATTCAATGAGATTGGTAAGAATTACAAAGGCATTTACATTAAGTGCAGCACTGGTTGTATTATTGCTTTCAAGTGACATAGAACTAAATCCAGGTCCTAGTTTAAGAATAGGGCAAGAGAGAGCAAGAAGTTTAATAAAAAAGATGGAAATGTTGTGAGTGTGGGCATTGCTATACAGTTTTGACATAATTTTATTTATTTATTTATTTTTATTTATTTCAGTCTAGGATTACAATACCTTTGAGCCAAGGCTCTTTTACAAAGGTTCCATGTCAGCGTGTGCAGCAGTCATCATTTTTAGTTACAAACATATAGTCATTGCCTTACAGACATGTAATAACCACTACAAAGACATGAGCTATGAGCAAGACAAGGGAAAGGGTGGGTGGGTGGTGGGGAAGTGAGGGTAGGAGATCGAGGGGGGAAGGAGGTGCAGGGGTAAGGGGGAGTACGGAAGGTGGTTGGGGCAGGAGCAGGAGTGGAGGTAAGGAGGGCTTTCTGAAACTTGGTTAACATGAAAGATAAATAATTCTGAAATACAGATGGAAGATTATGCTAGCTTTAGACAAGATTTATTTATTTATTTAAAAGTTTAGTGACAGGGAAAGGCACACCGAGCTGAGGCTCATTTCCAGGTGTGACCCAGGGGAAGGGTAAAGAGGAAAAAGCCAAACAGGCAGTTACAACAAATGAAGTACAATAGCATTAGGAATACATACAAGCAAATGATATGCGGAGGGGGAGCATGGAAGATATAATTGGGATGAGGACAGCCCTCACGAGATAGAGAGAAAGAGAGAGAGAGAGAGAGAGAGAGTGGGTGGAGTGAGGGCACATATGAGAGGTAGGGTCTGCATAGAAAGGGAGAAGGGGGTCAGAGGAGGAAGAGGAGGGAGGAACAAGTTGGGGGCCAGTGAGCTTTAGCAGCCTCTTTAGGGAAAGTAGAGCTGGGACTTGGTGAAGAAGAGGGGAGCACTGGTCCCAAAGGGAGGGAAGGCAGTATAAGAAAGCAGCCTGACTATCATGCGTGCAGGGGTGAGGGATACAGAAGGAGCAGGAATCTCAAGATTGAAGGGGAGTAGGAGGAGGGAGTGGAGGGGGAGAGGAGAGGAGAAAAGACAGGTAGAAGTGGAATGGGGTAAACTAGCTTTTACCAATGAGGGCTGAGCAGTGGGAAAAGCAACACAAATGTAGGGGGTTAATGGAAAGAAAGGAATAAAAGGAGTAGTGATGGGTGTGGGGAAGAGAGTTTGGGGAAAAGCAACAGAAGACTTTACAGAAGGTGTCCAGTCTGCCAAGGGTGGAGGAAGGGGTAGCACTGTAAACTATATCCGCATAGTAAAAAATAAGGAGGATTATTTTGACAAGCAGGTTGTTATGGACTTTAGTGGGGAGACAGTCCTTGTTCCAGTGAAGGATGACTAATTTGAGGCAAAGCTTAGAGTGTATAGAGTCAATGTGGGCTGAGAAGTCCGGGTTACTATCAATCAACTCCCCAAGGTGTTTGTAAGCGTGGACTACCTTCAGTTGGGTACCACCAAGGGTGGAGAAGACAAGGAAAGAGAGAGCCTTGCTAGTTTTGGGCTAATGCCAAAGATCAAGGACACAGTCTTTTTGGTGTTTACTTTGAGTTGGTTGGTGTGGAACCATTGTAGCATATTGTGGAAATCACACTGGAGTTAGGATATGACCTCAGACATGGAGGGACCAGATGTGTACATGACTGTGCCGTCAGCATACATGTGAATATGGGAGGAGATACAGACAGATGGGAGATTATTGAGAAAAACAGAAAATAGTATGGGGCTCAAGATGGAGCCCTGGGGACTCTTGCAAGGATGGGGAAGGTGTCCTGGTCAAATTTCCCTCATTCACTAAAAATACCACCAACAGCTTAATCTGGTTCAAGGTCAGTTGGCATTCATCTATATCCCCCTCCCCCGGGTCGTGCCTGAAAATAGGCAGACTTTGTCTAGTGCACTTACCCAGTCAACACAAACTAACTAAATAAATAAATAAAAAAAGAGACAGTACACCACCCACCTGAACAGACTGATGATGGTTAGTGAGGTATGAGTGGAATCACTTAACTGCAGGGGATAGGGAGACCAGCTGATGCCAGCTTGCTCAATAGGAAGGGGTGGGATACCGAATCAAATGCCTTAGAAAGGTCAATAAAAATAGAAACATAGACTTTGACAACAGATGAGGACTGCTTGGCCCACCTAGTCTGCCCAGTTCTCTACCTATTGGATAAGCTACAGATCCTAGTTAACCAACAGCCTACTTCTTCCTATCCCCACCTGAATTGCCTTATGTCTGTCCCATGCATTCTTGAAATCCCCCACTGTTGCTGACCCCATGACTGCCTCAGGAAGGCCGTTCCATGCGTCCACCACCCTCTCTGTGAAAAAATACTTCCTCACATTGCCTCTGAGCCATCCCCCCTCTATTTTCAAATTGTGTCCCCTTGTTCTTGCACATCTCTCATTCTGAAAGATGCTACCCTCTTGGACTTTGTTGATTCCCTTGAGGTACTTGAAAGTTTCTGTCATATCCCCCTTCTCTCTTTTCCTTGAGGGTATACATATTACGCTCCTTTTGTCTCTCTTCGTATGGCTTCTGTTGCAGACCCTGCACCCTTTTAGTTGCCCTGCTCTGGACTGCCTCTATCCTGTCTATGTCCTTGTGGAGATGGGATCTCCAGAACTGCACACATTACTCCAGATGGGGTCTCACCAGCTGTCTGTACAGAGGGATAACAACTTCCTGTTTTCTACTGATGATGCCTCTCCCTATACATCCCATTATCCCCCCAGCCCTCCTTACTGTCTTTTCACTTTGCTTTCTTACCTTTAAGTCATCTGACCTGACTACCCCCAGGTCCCTTTCCATTTTTGTTGTTGTTAATACCCCCCCACTGTGTACTCTTCCCCTGGGTATTTGTTTCCCAGGTGCATGACTTTGTACTTCTTTGCATTGAATCTAAACTGCCATACTTTTGACCATTCCTTCAACCTTGCCAAGTCCCTTCTCATCCTTTCCACTCCCCCTTGTGTATCAACTCTGTTGCAGATCTTTGTGTCGTCTGCAAAGAGGCATACTTTTCCTTTCAGTCCCCCCACAATGTCACTTAAAAAGACATTACAACTGACCGGACCCAGTACTGAACCCGGCGGTACCCAGCTAGCAACCACCCTTTCTTTGGAGTCAACTCTGTTTACTATTACCCCTTGTGTCCTATTGTCCAGTCAATTTTATACCCACACTACCACCCTGGGATCCACTCCAAGGCTGGCTAATTTGTTTATTAATCTTTGGTGTGGAACTATGTCAAATGCCTTGCTAAAGTCTACAGTAGGTAGGCCCAGTAGGTAGGCCACGTCTACAGCCCCTCCCTGGTCTACTACTTTGGTCACCCAGTCAAATAAATCTATTAGATTTGTCTGATATGACCTTCCTGCTGTGAATTCATGTTGCCTTGGGTCCTGTGTCCCGCTAGCCTCTAGGTACTCAACAATTCTTTCTTTCAGAAGTGATTCCATCATTTTCCCTACCACTGAGGCCAAGCTAACAGGTTTGTAATTTCCTGACTCTGCTTTGCTCCCACTGTTGTGAAGGGGAATCACATCCACCCTCCTCCAGTCCTTAGGTACCACACCATCCTCCCATAATTTGTTAAAAAGGGTAGTCAATGGTGTCACTAGTTCTCCCCTTAGTTCTTTTAGAATTCTGGAGTGAATCCCATCAGACCCCATTGCTTTGTCCACCTTCAGTTTTAGGAGTTCTTTCAGAACCCTTTCTTCTGTAAAAGGACTGGGATCAACCCCCCCTATCCAGAGTGCTTCTATTGACTGAATTGGGTACCTCCCCCTCCTCCTCTTCTTTTGTGAATACTGAGCAGAAATATTCATTCAGTATCCCTGCTTTTTCACTGTCACTTTCTTTCCACCCCCTCCCCTTTATTAAGCCTCACTATCCCTCCCTTGGTCTTTCTTTGATCCCTAATGGCTGCTGTGACATGATCTTGGTCCATCCCTGTAAGGAGAGAGTCAGAAACACAGAGGAGGGAGGTGATGGAGGATTGTATTTTTCTGAAACCAGACTGGAAAGGGGACAGGAAGGAAGAGGAGTCTAGGAAGTCAACTGGTCTGGAGTGGACTAGCGACTCTTGTAGTTTAGCAAGGGAAGGGAGGAGAAAGATAGGTCTATAGTTTCCAGGAGATGATGGATAACCCCCCTTGTGGAGAGGGAGTACCTTGGTGATTTTCCAGGTGAGGGGATGGCACAGAGGGAGAAGCAGAGGTTCAAGAGGTGAGTGAGCAGCTGAAGGATAGCAGGGGCAGATATATTGAGAAGTTTGGGGTTCAAGCTATCATGGCTGTATTTTGAGGGGTTAAGAGAGTTGAGGGCAAGGAAAACTTAGGGAAGACAGGAGGGATGTGAAAATCAGCAGAAGAGGTGGGATGAGATGGGGGAAGTGTTTAAAGGAGTGGCAGGGAGCAACACATATTGTGAAGAACTTCTTGAAAGGGGAAACAACAGCAAGGTGATCAGAGTCCAGTGAGCCACCTGCATTGGGAAGAGGGGTGCTGCTGGGAGGGGTGGCAGGATGAAAAAAGAGTGGATTACTTTTCAGAAACTGGAGGGGGAGTTTTGGTTGGATTGTAGGTTAGTTTTGAAGTAGTGGACCTTGGCTGCTCAGATAGCCTTCGTGCAGGAGTTTATAAGGACTTTGTAGGGTGGATGGTCAGAGTCAGAGTAAGAGGCCTTATAGTGGGCCCAAAGCATGGTATAGACATAAGGGTACCCTGCAAATGTGCAGCGCAGGAGAGGCACAGATAAAATAGGATCAGGGGCTGCAGCAGTGAGCAGGAAAATGGGCAGACTAAGTGGGCCATATGGTCCTTATCAGCTGACAGATACTATGTTTCTATAAGTCCTTAGATTTGCATTGTTCAATAAGGTCGGGTATAATCCAGGGGTGATGATAGTGTTTCAGTCTGGATCTATTGAGGTGGATGTGGGTGTCCCAGGAGCTAGTAAGGATGGTGGTGAAGTGTAAGAGAACTGTGTTGAAGTTTTGGGCAGAGTAGACAGGAGACAAGTCAGCAAAGGCCAGGTTGCTTAAAAGAACATATCTGTGTTAAGTGACCTGAGGGGTCTGTGCCAGATGTATTTTGGGGTGGAGAGATGGGGTGGGTATTCTTAATCCAATAGGTAAGGTAATGATCATTGGACACATTTGGGAGTATGCCTGCAGCTGAGATGTGATGGGGTTGGATCATAGTATACAGTCCTGAAGGGAGTGATTTGAAGAGTGGGGTTGAACCTGGTGGATTCTGACATTAGCTGGGTGAGATTTAAGGATTTAATAGAGCGTAAGATAGGCTTAGATGTAGGAGAGAGCAAGTATACTGTAGGTTGAAATCACCAAGTCAGATAAGTTCACCGGAGCAGAGAAGAAGACAAGTGAGGAAAGGCAGTTAAGGAGATAGGAGGGAGGGATCTTAGGGGAGGCATAAAGGATGCCTACAAAGACAGGTAATGTGGAGGAATGGGAAAGTTTAAGCAGCAGGAGCTTGTGGGAGGAGGGGAGGGCCTCTTTGAAGGAGACAGAGCAGGGACAGTCATGCCAGATGTATATAGCAACTTCTCCAGAATGTTTCTCTCTGTCCTGGCAGAAAAGGTGGAATCTGGGGAGGGTGAGTTGAGAGTCTGGGAATCTAAAGGTGATCCAGGTTTCAGATATAGAAAGGATGTCTGTGAAGTGTTGTGAAGTCCATACCTTGAGGGACTCTATCTTTTGGGAGGAGGCTTTGTGCATTGAAGTGGAAGAAATTAAGACCTTTAGGCGCAGAGTGGGATTGGGGATGTGATGGCCAGGATTTGGTTCCACATCACCAGCCAGAAGTAGGTGGGTGAGAAGGAGGGTGAGAAAAGAAGCTGTCTTATGCTTTTTGTGGCCTAGGGAAGAGAGGGCAGAGGATTAAGGGGTAAGGGAGTTAAAGGAGCAGTGGAGAAATTTGAGGATTGAGGAGGGGGTAGGAAAGAGACCAGGGTGGATAGACTAAATTGGGAAGTAGTGAAGTAGGGAGGCAGGTTTGGAGAGAGGTGGAGAAGCAATAGGTAGGAAGTAGGGGGGGAGAAAGGGGGAAGAAGAGCAGATTTGGAGGAGAAAGAGGGCAAGGGGAAAAGGGAGGACGAGTGAAGTTAGGGTGGGTGGGGAGAGTAGAGGGAGATAGATGAGGAGTGCAGGCAGACATGGGAGCATGGTGCGGGGAGGCAGAGGGAGGTGGAAAGAGAGGAGAAGGATAGCAGATAAAAAGTTGGTCAGAATTAGGGAGGGAGTGGTAGAGAGTCTCTGGTGCAGTCAAGGCAGACTGTATAAGGATGAAATGAAAACAATAGGTGAGAAGGGGTAGAAAGCAATAAGCAGCAGCAAGGGGAACATGGTAAATATAAGTCAAGGACAAGAGGAATAGGAACTACAGAAAGAGCAGTTGGAGTAAGTGTAAAATTGATGTAGAGCTGATGATACAGCACAGCACCTGGCTGAAGGGTTAGTGTGTCAGACAGATCAAATGGGTGAAGTATCACAACAAACAATGTAGTAGTTTAAAAGTAAAAGTGCAAATAACTAGGACATTTAGCTGAAATCGCAGACCAATCAAAATACAGTTTCAGCAATAGCTACAGCTAATGCATGAGCAAACAAGAAAGACTGGCTGGAAAGCTGTACAAGTTATAACAAAAGCTAAGTGGGAGGTCACGTGATGCCTGCTTGAATAGAAGCACTTTATTGAGCTTCCACACTCCTATCCTTTAAAAAACAAATTTTACTAACCAAAGCGTTGGTTGCTGATAGTATCACAAAACCGGATTATCCAACAGTGGCAGCAGTATTCTTATGCCGGAATGGAAGCTGAAATGAAGATTTCTCCACTGCGGCATACCCCGCCGACAACACTGATGAGGGATAAAACAGCCAAGCAGGCCAAAGTGCAGTCAATAAGTACATCTACCCACTCAAGCCCCCAGGCTGCCCTCACGGAAGAAAAATTTCTCAAGGGCTTGAATCCACTAAAAGAAATGCTGGATAATTTGGCTGCTGATGTAAAATCTATGCAGATCTCACTCGAACAGCTTTTTACAATGCACTAGAGACAATGAGGCTAAAATCTCCTCTCTTGACGATTGGAGAGCCCATATAGATCCAGAAATGTCTGTGATGCAGCATCGGATGAAGAAAATGGAGGAAAAACTGGAAGACCCAGAAGGTGACTCCCGAAGGAATAATTTGGTTATCTTGGGGCTACCAGAAGGGGAGGAGGGCCCAATAGTAACTATATTTGTACAAAACATGTGTGAAAAGATAGTTGGCCCCTCTCTAAATGGGCCTGTATACATCATAGAGAGAGCCAACAGGTCATTGAGGCCAATGCCGCCTGAAGATGCTCCTCCCAGACCCCTAATATTCCGACTCCTCAATTTTCTGGATAAACAGTTTATACTGGCTAAAATACAGGAGCTGGAAAAAGTACAGTGGGAGCAGAAGAAAATCTGAATTGCCCAAGATCTTCCATACTCTGTTAGGCAGAAGAGAGTGGCAGTGCAACCGACAGTGTCTCAGCAAATTGCTGCAAGTATTAAGTACAGAGTTAAATATCCTGCTACCCTGCAGATTTACTATCGGGAGAGCTGGCATAGTTTTGAAGAACTAGAGAAAGCCCAAGTTGCCCTGAAAGGCTGGTTTCCCGATCTGTTCAATTGAGGGCACCATGATATAGCTTAAGTGTAGCTGCTTTATTGTGATCGTCTTTTTATTACAGCAGAGTGAACTTATTCAGCTGTTAATCAGCAGCCATGGAAATCCCTTGTTCCAGTTAACTTGCCTGGTCTCGAAAAGCACTGAAAGGCTATGAAGAATATTATTTAGTTGTCTGGTTGCCCCGTAGCAGCGTGAACTTAAACAAGCAGCTACTGTATGGCTCTTCTGGTATTGGAGCGCAGAGACAGTGCCATAGCACGAAGTGGATTTATTATCGGCTTTCCTGCTGAGGGTATTTTGTTGGTCATGACCTAGCTAAGGGACATTCCTCTTCTTTTCAAAGAGGCATTATTTATTTTTTAATTTTTTAAGTTTAATTAATAATGCAAATTGGAGAGCCTTCTAATAGTAACTAAATGTTCTAATTGAAGTATGGCTGCATGTTTATAGAGCAGGATGTAGTGTAAGATAGCTAAATATCACCATCTAGTGACCTTAGCGTTTTGGTATTTTCATTTGTTTTTCTTGTTAAGTACTTGAAGCAGAAGAACATTAGTCAAAATATGCTAGTTGCTAGTATTCTGCTCTACTTGAGTTGGATTGGTCTAAGTTAAGGGGTATGAGCCCAGTAGAAATAAATAGTAACTTTTTTTCTTTTCTTTCTAAGCTTAGCTTGAGTTAGTAGGAGAGTATGTCTTTCTTCTCTATTACACACTTTGGGAATCTAGGATGGGGGTATGGGAGGGGGTGTCTGATTGGGGGAGGAATTAGTAATCATCATGACCCAGCGGGGTATGGGGAGTCAGTCATTAGGACTGAGGTTAGTAATTTTGTTGTTACAGTTGTTTAGAATTTTTCAATGTTATATACTTAGTTATGTGTTTGTTGGGGTGGATATGGGGAATGGGGGGGTTAGGGTGCGAATCTTCAGCGATATAATGGTTCTTTCTAAGTTTTATGGTTCATATCCAACAGTTAGATGGCTTCAATTACTGGAATATATGTTTTTCCTACTCTTCTACATTAGTATAGAGTGGCTATGAAATTTATTACCTGGAACATTAGGGGTGCCCGCTCCAAGGTAAAGCGTTACCAAATTCTGAGACATTTACAATTTTTACAATGCCAAGTCACTTTCCTGCAGAAAACACACCTTCTCTTTACGGAGGGGCTTCTCTTTCATAGACAGATGGTAGGACATGTTTTTGCTGCAGAAGACTCATTGAGCCAAAGAAGAGTTGAGATTCTAATTTTTAAAGGAAATAATTTCAAATTATTACAAGGCTTAGAGGACCCCTGTGGCCGATATTTGATGGTGAGGGGTATAATGGATCAATCTGAAGTAGTTCTAGGTTGCATTTATGGACCTACTGTAGACTCCCCTGATTTTTTTCAGGCTTACCATCACAGCTGGCCAAATTTGCTCATCTCCCAGTTATTCTAGCCAGAGATTGGAATCTCACACTAAACCCAACCTTGGATAAAAAGGGTAAAAGAGCATCTGGGATGTCTCCTGCCCAAATATCCCTCCAAGAATTGTTAAACATGGGTGACTTTGTGACCCCTGGAGGGTCCTTAACCCCTCTGAATGGGCATACACCTTTTATTTACCAGTCCACAAATCCTTTTCTCGACTAGACTATTTTTTAAGCAAGACCCTATTGCCAGTAGTCATGCAAGGAGGGATATTTGCCAGGACAATCTCAGACCACTCTCCTACTTGTTTGTAGTGTACTCTGTCTCCTAATATGCCCACAGATAAAATCTGGAACTTAATAATCAACTTTTAAAAAACGATCAGATATGTTCAGGGCTTAAAACATTTATCTCCCAGTATATGGAAATTAATGAGGGCTCTATCTCAGATTATGACAGACTGTGGTGCTCTCTCAAATGCACTCTCAGAGGAGAACTTATTAGGTTGGCTTCCATATGGAAATGGCAAAGAGAGGCTTCTCTTCATCTACTCTCTGAGTGTACTGAAGTGCTTGAAAATATTTCCTTCTCCAATCCTTCAGAGAGGCAAATGGAACAACTGGCAATTTTGAGACATCAATTTGCAGAGAATTTGAGGGAAAGGGCTGAATACTTCATGTTAAAAACCCAATCAACATATATAAATCAAGGTGACAAGGACGGTCATCTCCTTGCTCTTAGGCTGAGAAATCTGGAGGCTTCCCGGATAGTATTATCTATTACTTCTCAGCTAGATAACTCTCAGAAAACCATTCCTAAAGATATTGTTGGTGAGTTTGCCTTATACTACAGACAGTTATATAGCCCTCCCGATAAATCTCCCCCGGTGCCTAAAATACAGGATTATCTATCTAATATATCGCTCCCTCAATTAACCCAAGACCAGCAACCTTTTCTGGCATCTCCTATAACCTGTCAGGAAATTCAAACAGCAATAAGCTCCCTCCCCTCTGATAAATCTCTGGGCCTAGACAGTTTTACTCCCAATTTTTATAAAACCTTCACTGCTGAGCTTACCCTATCCTTCACAAACTGTTTTTGTTCCTCTGTGAAAGGGGAGTTTCAGATGTTTCATTAACAGAAGCACTAATAATAGTTATACCTAAAACAGGTAAGGCCCCTGATAAAGTTAATAATTACCAGCCCATTTCTTTTATGAATCATGATGCTAAGCTGTTTGTTAAAATACTGGCCAATAGAATCCAGCAGGTATGGGGGGTCTAACTGGGCCAGAGCAGGTTGGGTTTATGAAGGACAGATCATCAGCTGACCATTTAAGAAAACTGTTGCATGTCTTCTCCGCTTTCAGGGGAAACCAATCTGCCTATGGCCTTGGTCTCCCTAGATGCAGAAAAGGCTTTCGATAGAGTGAACTGGGATTTTTTGTTTGCAGTTATGGCCAAATTTGGCTTCCCTAGCACTTTTGTTAAGTGGATAGCAACCTATGTTCATGCCCTAGTGCAAAGATATACTGTAATGGAGCACTTTCTGAAAGGATTGAGTTTCATTCTGGTACTCATCAAGGTTGCCCGCTTCCCCCCTACTGTTTAATTTATACTTGGAGCCTTTACTTACCCTCCTTAGAACTTCCCCTTTAATACAAGGGATCCCTGTCGCATTGCTTGATCTGAGAATTTCAGCCTATGCAGATGACATCCTGCTGCACCTTACTAATCCAGCAACTTCAGTACAGGTAGCCCTCGGTATTATAACGGATTTTGGCCAGTATTCAAATTATAAATTACATTTAGACAAATCAGTAATAATGCCATGGAATCCTTTAGTTAATAGGAATGACTTCACCAAACTAGGACTGGAGTGGACCACTAAACTTATATATTTGGGTATTACTCTTGTACAATCTTGGGGTCTGACGAAAAAATTGAATCTGGATGTATTGGCCTCTAGAATTCGTCAGGATCTACGAAGATGGGTCAATCTTCCTGTATCTATACAGGGTAGAATCAATATCATTAAAATGAATGTCTTACCCCAATTGTTCTACCCTCTGAATATGTTAAATTTATGGCTCCCCTTTAGCTGGTTTAAAAAAGTGCATAGTACTATCTCGTCCTGTCTTTGGAAGGGGAAAACTCCATGTCGAGCCTATAACCACCTTGGACTCCTTAAGGATAGAAACATAGAAACATATAGAAACATAGACTTTGATGGCAGATAAGGACCGCTAGGCCCATCTAGTCTGCCCATTTCCCTACCTACAGGATAGGCCGCAGATCCTAGTTAACCAACAGCCTATATCTTCCTGCCCCCCACAAGAATTGCCTTATGTCTGTCCCATGCATTCTTGAATTCTCCCACAGTTTTAGACCCCACAACTTCCTCAGGAAGGCTGTTCCATGCATCCACTACCCTCTCTGTGAAATAATACTTCCTCACATTGCCCTGAACCGCCCTCCTTCTATCTTTAAATTGTGTCCCTTGTTCTTGCAAGTCTCTTTTCTGAAAGATGCTACCCTCTTGGACTTTGTTGATTCCTTGAGGTACTTGAAAGTTTCTATCATGTCCCCCTCCTTCTTTCCTCAAGGGTATACATATTAAGCTCCATTAGTCTCTCCTCATACGGCTTCTCTTGCAGACCCTGCACCATTTTAGTTGCCCTCCTCTGGACTGCCTCTATCCTGTCTATGTCCTTGCGGAGATGGGGTCTCCAGAACTGGACACAGTATTCCAGATGGAGTCTCACCAACTGTCTGTACAGAGGGATAACAACTTCCTGTTTTCTGCTGCTGATGCCTCTCCCTATACATCCCAGTATACCCCAGCCCTCCCTACTGCCTTCTCACATTGCTTGCTAACCTTAAGGTCATCTGATATGATTACCCTCAGGTCCCTTTCCTGTTTTGTTGTTGTTACTACCTCCCCATCCATTGTGTATTCTTCCCCTGGGTTCTTGTTTCCCAGGTGCATTATTTTGCACTTTTTTGTATTGAATCCTAGCTGCCATACGTCTGACCATTCCTCCAACCTTGCCAAGTCCCTTTTCATCCTTTCCACCTCGTTGTGTATCAACCCTGTTGCAGATCTTTGTATCATCTGCAAAAAGGCATACTTTTCCTTCCAGTCCCTCTGCAATGTCACTGATGAAGACATTAAAAAGGACTGGACCCAATACTGAACCCTGCGGTACCCCACTAGTAACCGCCCTTTCTTCAGAGTGGACTCCATTTACAATTACCTTCTGTGTCCTGTTGTCCAGCCAATGTTTTACCCAGGCTACCACCCTGGGACCCACTCCCAGGCTGGTTAATTTGACTAATAATCTTTTGTGTGGGACTGTGTCAAATGCCTTGCTAAAGTCTAGGTAGGCCATGTCCACAGCCCCTCCCTGGTCTACTACTTTGGTCACCCAGTCAAAGAAATTTATTAGATTCGCTGACATGACCTTCCCACTGTGAACCCATGCTGCCTTGGATCCTGTGCTCCACTGACCTCTAGGTACTCAACAATTTTTCCTTCAAGTGACTCCATCACTTTCCCTACCACAGAGATCAGACTGACAGGTCTGTAGTTTCTGCCTCTGTCTTGGTCCCACTTTTGTGAAGGGGAATCACATCCGCCTTCCTCCAGTCCTCGGGTACCACACCATCCTCCCATGATTTATTAAAAAGAGTAGCCAGTGGTTTCATTAGTTCCTTCCTTAATTGTTTTAGAATTCTGGGGTGAATTCCATCAGGACCCATTGCTTTGTCCACCTTCAGTTTTAGGAGTTCTTGCAGAACCCTTTCTTCTGTGAAAGGACTGGGATCGACCCCCCTATCAAGAGTGCTTCTGTTAATTGGATTAGGCACTTCCCTCCTCTTTTGTGAATACTGAGCAGAAATATTAGTTCAGTATTCCTGCTTTTCACTGTCCCCTCTGCCCACCCACCGTTCATTCTATTCAGCCTCACTATCCTCCCTTTGTCTTTCTCGCTCGCTGATGTACCTATAAAGGTTTTATCCCCTTCTTAACTGAGTTGGCTATCTTTCCTCAGTTTGGGCTTTTGCTATTCTGACTTCCCTCCCTGCTTCTTTTCTGCCTTAACTGGTACAGCTCTCTGTCCTGCTCCTTCTGTGTTTCCTTATACTTCCGGAATGCTATCTTTTTCTTCCTGACTTTCACAGCCACCTCTCTTGAGAACCATAGTGGCTTTTTCTTTCATTTTGATTTGTTTATTTGCTTCACACAAAGGCTTGTTGCCTCTGTGATGACAGTTTTGATAATTCCTCATTGTTGCTCCGCACCTCCTTCTAGCCTGTTTGCTAGTGCTTTCTGAGGCACTCTCCCATCTTGCCAAAGTCAGCCCTCCTAAAGTCCAGTACCTTCACTTTTGTATGGCTTTACTCTGTAGCTGAGTTTAACATGAACCACACTGTTTGATGGTCACTTGTCCCCAGATGGCAACCCACTTCTAGATCTGAAATCCTCTCACTGCCCCCGTTTGAGAGTACGAGGTCTAAGATTGCTCCCTCATGAGTGGGTTCGAAACTAGCTGTCTAATGCCTGCCACCCGTGGATGTCAAGAATGGCCCTGCTCTTGGATGTGGCTACAGCAAATGTGCTCCAGTTAACATCTGGCATATTCAGGTCTCCCATCAACAGTATCTCCCCTTTCTCTGCCATTCTAAGAATGCCTTCCATCATATCCTTGTCCATTCCTTCCCCCTGACATAGGGGTCTGTACACAACCCCTGTGCGGATTGTGGTGCCCTTTCCAGTCTCCAAGGTGACCCACAGTACCTCCTCTAATCCCTGTTTACTCTTTTGTTCAGTTGCTTTTATCCCTTCCTTTACATAGAGAGCTACTCCTCCCCCTCTTCTTCCCTGCCTGTCTCTCCTGTAGGTTATGTACCCTGGTATGTTAACATCCCAGTCATGGTTCTCTGTGTACCATGTTTCTGTGACTGCTATGATATCCAGGCATCCCTCTTCCATTAAGGCCACCAGCTCAGGGAGCTTGTTGCCCAGACTACGAGCATTGGTACTCATTACCCTCCATTTCCTGATGGCCTTACCCCCTTTTGCCCCATCCCTGTCCTTCTTGCCTATGTCACTTTCTCCATTTACCACTGCCCTTCTCCCTATCGACACCTCCATGTTGGTGTTTTCCACACTTACTACCGTGATTGTTTGGGGGGGCTAGGATATTCCTGCTCCTTTCCAGTGCCTTCCCCCTTGGCTAGTTTAAAAGCTTGCCAATGAAGCATTTAAACCTATCACCTAGGATTCTGGTTCCCCTCCCGGACAGATGCAGCCCATCATGCCAGTATAGGCTTGCATCCTCCAGGTGGACCCCAGTCCCCAATGAAGCCAAATCCCTGAGCTCCACACAGTTTTTCAACCACTGATTGAATCCCATGTGCAGGAACACCCTAGCCTCTCCTATGCCATAGATGGGTAGCACCTCCGAGAAGGTTACCGTGCATGCTACTTGACTAAGCCCCTCCCAATTCTACAAACTCTTCCTGCACTTCTCTAATCCCTTTCTTAGCCAGGTCATTTGTCCCTAGGTGGACAATGACATCCAGCTCCCTCCTCTGTGCAGCTGCTCCGGCAATCCTGAGGATTCGCTCCCTATCCCTCCAAGCCATGGCACCAGGCAGGCACCTTACCTCCCTCTCCTCTTCCTTGCCCACTTCTACCTTCCTAACAATGGAGTCCCCCACCAGGAGTTGTTTCCTTCCCCTGCAGGGTCCCCTGCCACCCTCCTGTGGGTCTCCTTTTTGGAGGTTCCCAGCATCCTCCTTGGTCTCCACTGTAGGTGCCTCCATAGAGGAACCACACTTTGCCAGAATGGCATAGGATTGTGGAGAGGTACAACTGGAGGATGTGCCTCTGTTCCACCACCCTCACCCTCCCTGAGCCCACTGTGGTCCAACCACTCCTCTTTCTTGGCAACCTCTGAGGCAACGGCAGTGGCACTGGTGGTCCCTGGATGGAAGAGGAGGTCCCACAAATCCTGGCCAACTCAGCCTGGAGATGAGCAACCTCCTCCCTTAGCTCAGAGAGGTGCCTGTAGATGGGACAACACCGCATCCTCCAGAACATCTCCCGGAAGACTGCTGCTCCACAGCCACTGCACTGCACCACTCCAATCATGTCTTATTTCTGGCCCCTTAACTGTTTGCAATCCTTACTCTTTCCTCTGTTTTTTTTTCTCTCTCTCCTTACTTTCTGCCTGTGTTCCCTTTAAGCTCCTGATTGTCCTGTTCTGAGACAAGAATATCCTATATTTCTCAGTAGACCACTTACTTGTTCAGAGGCAGACCTCCAGCAGCTAGAGGGGGCCGGAGAGCTACTCTTGCCCTTCTAGGATGCTGGGTCCTTGGTGGTTCTGTGATCACTCACTTCCTGCCCCTAAACAGGAAGTTCCTGTTGTCAGTCAAATCCTGTGCCTATAAAAATAGAACTAGCTTTGGGTGGGAAAGGAGGACAATATTGTCCCAGTAGAGAAGTTCAGTCACACAGCAGTCCTTTCTTCTGGTGTCTTCTGCCAAGCTATTAGCAGAATCTTTCTAAGGCAGTCTTTAAATTTAGCTTCCTTCTAGCTAAGCCACTCCCCCTACTTACCAGATCTTTCTACAAGTAATTTAAACTTCACAGAGAAGATAAGGGTGGTCTTAAACTGCCTAATTTTCTGGCTTATTATTTTGTGAGCCATATAGCAAAGTATGCTAAATGGCCTAAGGGAAATGGAGTAACAAATAATGCTCAATATGTTCCCCTATGACTTCAAATTGAGAAACTGCTGATTGAGAGATCTGGAATTTCTTTAGATAGTTTGCTTTTTATACGACCTAAACATTTGCCCAGAATGCTCTGGGAATCAGTTATTTTTACATCACTGAAAGTGCATGCCCAATTTTGTAAACTATTGCAAGTTCCCAATGTACTAGATAATTCTCAACCACTTGGAGGAAACCCAAATTTCAGATTAGGGGGCTGTATGTTGAACTCTAGGACTGACCCCATTTTAGTGGGAAAAACAGTCTTGGATTTTCTTATCAATGGAATTATTACTCAGAGTCAGGAAATGATGACCCGTTTTAATATGCCAGTCTGATCCATTTTTAGAGTATTCCAGATTCAGCATTTGCTGATTGCATGGTTCAGAGTGGCACCTTGGACCCACTGCCAGAGGGAGCTTTTTCAATTGTTGCAGATGCTGGCCTGACAGCCTCACCCGGTTTCCCAACTGAAAGATGTTATACTTATTAAAATTTTGCCAGAGCTGACAGAACCTTCTAGATATTGGTCCCTTGCCTTTCCAGATTCTAATTTTGACTGAAAACATATCTGGGCTGACATGTATTGGATGCTTTCCAATGACAGGCTCTGTCTCACCCAATTCTACATTCTTAATAACATTTACTATACACCTTCCTGACTGGCTAATATGGGGAAACTCCCTTCTCCCCTATGTACAAGATGTGGGCAAGCAGAGGGGAAACAGGCATATTTTTTGGGACTGTCCATTGGTTTCTCCTCTATGGAATAAGATAAAAAAAAGTTAAACCCACTTCTAGGGTTGGAGGAATTTTTTCTTCCTGAAATTTGTCTGATAGGGGATTATGACAGAGTGAATGTTAAAGAAAGGAGATATTGGATAGCCTTGATTTCTCTATCAGTTAAAAAGGTTGTATTATGTCATTGGAAAGACCAAGAGGAGCTCTCGAACTCAGAATAGCTTAATGAGCTAGTACATAATTTAAAAGTAGAAAAAATTACAGCTAGCCTCCATAATCAAATATCAGTATACCAGAAAAAGTGGGAAAAACTGCATTCATTGGTCATGATCACATCCCCTTCTTGAATATGGTAACTATGGGTGTTGAACTTTTGCCATTGCTGATACAATTAATAGCAAGGACCATAAACTTGATGTATATCACTGCTGAGGAATGGGAATGGGGGAAGGGATGGGGGTTGGTATAGTGTTATGTTAAGTTTGAGTTTAGAGTTGAGAATGTAATTGTTTTTTGTTTGTGTTATGTTGATGGTTTAGGTTGTATGATATAATATGTATACTTCAATAAAGTACATTGAATTTAAAAAAAATAACAAAAGCTAAACTAAAACAAGCATAAAACAAGCCAGGCTGAAGCAGCCAGTAGGACCCAAGAAAAGTAGGCAGGCAAAACATGAGCAATTAAGTAACAGGGGAGTGAGGGAAGAGTAGAGGAGCAAACCAAATGGTGGAGTAGTCTAATCTGTGTGGAGTGGCTGGTCAACCATCTGACTCATGGCTGACTCCAGACAGACTCCTCAATGTACTTAGTGCTTGGTCCTTTGTGTGGATAAGCTGCTGTTGAATGGGCCACTAGGTCTGGGCCAAAATGTGTAGTGAGATGCATAGTCAAAAGTCCTGCACCTGCTTGCACCTGACTGATGGAGGCACAGGCAATGGAGGAGGGGAAAATGTACTTCTCTGGGGTTCAGGAAACTAGTGGCTGGAGTCCCTACTCGCTGCTGGGAGCCTTAGAGAGTGGTATGGTCCAGTGAGAAGATTTGTCATGGTGTAGAGTGCTCTGAAGGTTTAAATCTCATGCTGCTTGCCCATAAGTCCCACCCCTGCTCACACTTGATTGGTAGAGGCACAGGCAGCAGAGGAAGACAAATTGTACAGTCTCTGGGGCCAGGGGGCCAGGAAGCTGATTGCTGGTGGCTAGAGTCCTTCTTCCTGCTGGGAGCCTTTGAGAGTGATGTGGTCCAGCAAGGAAGGTCTGGCATGGTGTAGGGTGCTCTGAAGGTTTAAGTCTTATGCAGCTTGCCCAAAAGCCCCACTCCTGATTGTATTTGATTGGTGAATACACGGGCAGCAGAGGAGGTCAAAATTTACAGTCTCTGGGGGTATGGAAAGCTGGTGGCTGGAATCTCTGCTTCCTGCTGGGAGCCTTAGAGAGCAGTGTGATTTTGTTGGGGAAGGTTTGGCACAGTGCGGGGCATTCTGAAGGTTTAAAACTTATGCCACTTGTCCAGAAGTCCCACCTCTGTTTGCACCTGATTGATGAAGGCATAGACAATAAAAGAGGGCAAAATGTACAGTCTCCAGGGATGACTACAGTCCCTGATCCCTGCTGTGAGCCTTAGAGAGTGTCGAGGTCCAGTGGGGAAGACCTGACACAGTGCAGAGTGCTCCAAAGGATTAAAACTTGTGCTGTTTGTCAAAAAGTTGTGTCCTTGCTCATGCTCCATTGGTGGAAACACAGGCAGCAGAGGAGGGCAAAATGTACAGTCTTCAGGGGTCCAGAAAAGTAGTGACCAGTAGCTGGAATCCCTGCTCCCTGCTGGGAGGCTTAGAGAGCATTGTGGTCCACTGTGGAAGGTCTGGTGCTATGTAGGGCACTCTGAAAGTTTAAAACTTGGGCAGCTTATCCAAAAGTCCCATCCCTGTTCACACCTGATTGGTGGAGGCATGGGCAGCAGAGGGGGGTAAAATATACAAGATACAGGTAAATGAGGGGGAAGAGTACTTCTCTATATTCATTCTAAACTAGGTATTACTGACTTTTTTTCAGGGGACATATTATTAATAGAATGTTTGTTTGCATGCAAATCAGTCATCTATTCTCCCCCAAAAGGCAAAATTGAAAATGTTGAATTAGTGGCCCAAAGGACAGCTTCTTTTGCAGTCAATAAGAACATTATATTAGTGGGAGATTTATTAGTGGAAATCCTAAATGTCCAACAAGTTATTGATAAGATTACCAGGAAAGGGTGCATCCCAAAGTACTGGTAATGTTTCAGACTTGATGTTTTTGTCCAGAGAATTGGATGCTGAAAGTAGCCTAGTACTCCACCCAAACTTAGGTAAGCATAATACTATAATGTGTTCTACACGTGGGAAAAGTCTCCCAAAAACAAAATTTATAAATGTAAGCAAAAGAAGCTTTGTAAATTATGACCCAGTAAATTTGTATGCAGCCTAGAACAGCAATGCTTGGACAGGTTAAATTTAATCCCTGCTATACATTTAGGAATAGAGGATTTCAGAAATATTATTTTAGATATTTGTGATACACATGCACCTGTTGAAACACAATGGTTGAGAAAAAAGATCATGTGCCCTGGGTAAATGTCTTCATTAGGAAAATGATTAGAATGATTTATTTATTTCAAAAGTTTTACCAGGAAAGACATACTGAGCTGAGAAGTAGCTTGTTTCCAGATGCAGCCTAGGGGGAAGTGGCATGGGGAGGCAAAGCATAACAATTTCAGATCAATATTTACCGTATTTACACACAGGAATAGAACAGTATTTGCATCGAGAAGCAGTCATCAACAATTTGCAACTTTACAAATAACAATTAGGCCTGGCAGGGCAGAGGATGCAATTTAAATGCATCATGGAACTATACAAGCAAGGCAGTGGAAATTAAATGGTAGGTTTCTAGGTGGAGGTAGCAGGGGCTAATGCAGGGTTATGGGGGGATTGGAATTAAAGGCAAGTTATGGAAAAGGGCAAACAGAACAGAATGCTTTAAAAATGTTATAGACACAGATTATTTATAAAAAAAGCAAAAAGAACATATTATAAAACTAAAATTGCAAATTCTTCTCAACCAAAGGTTATCGGAACATAATAAAGAAGCCAGACAATCCAGCTAAATTGGGTTCCAAAATTAAATGAAAACGGAGAAACTTTAGGTCCCCAAAAAAGGTGCTGACATACTAAATAATTACTTTTTAACTTTGCCAGACATCATGATTCCAAATTTGATGAGTAAAACTCAAAACACTGATGAGGACATACAGTAGATCTTGACCATTCAATTCCATTGTTTTATTTCAGGAAGATAAAAGTCAAAGAAGTAGCTTTAAAAATTAAAAAACTAAATATCAGGAAAGCTTATGGCTTAGATAATATACAATTGACATTTCTGAAAGATGCAATAAACATGGCATCACCCATGTTAACCCAACTATTGCTATAGCATAGTAGAGTGTGTTTTTCCAGATAGCAGGAAATGTGCAAAAATAGTGCCTATATCTAAAGGTGGTGAATGAAATGTACTTTCAAATTATAGACCAATAGCACTTTTGTGCATACTTTCCAAACTTTTGGAGAGAATGGACTACAAACAACTATACAAGTATTTAGAGGAGTACTGAAAGTTGATAGAGTTCCAGTCTGGCTTTAGGGTGGGTTATTTGATGGTCACTGCACTCATGGATTTCAACGAAAAGGTGGCACATGTGTTGGATGGAGGGGAGTAGGCGAGTGCAGTGTTCGTCAACTTGTCTACCACAAAATGTTGATTGTCAGGCTGAAACAGACAGGACTAGCTTCTCACTCAATAGGTTGGTTTGCTTTTTATTTAAGTCAAAGAGGGCAACAGGTTGTAGCAGATGGTCAATTATGAGAACTGGGATATTTAACAAAAGGGGTACCTCAAGGTTCTATATTAGGATCACTGTTATTTTTGATTTGTGTAAATGAGCTTCCAAACCATATCTAAAATGCACAGATTAGGCTCTATGCTGATGACACCATCATATTCAGTGAAAGATCATCAATCTATGGTAAACAAACTATAAATATAGTTTCACATATTACAAAATCGGTTTTGCAATTCAAGACTGGTTCGTAGCCTTAAAAAGACTTAAGTTATGGTATGTCAAAACAAACAAACTGCAAATAGTTTGACAGATGTTTGTGACACAAAGTTTCTTACCCTGGAGGGTTTAAAATTAACAATAACCAAACAGTACAAGTATTTAGGAGTCATAGTTGGTAACACCTTGACATTGGAAACCCATATAAGCACTATAACTAAGAAAGTAAATTGGGGCTTTGAGAAGATCAGTCTCCATGATTATATATAAAATGCAAAATACCATTGCGACACAGCTAACCTTGCCTGTTTTAGAATATGGAAACTCAATGGATGGATATGCATATCAAAAGTCACTTGATAGGGTGAGCATGCAATAGACTGACAAGATTTGTCTTACAATGTTCTTATACAATCCATCAGTGTTTCATGTATCAATAATTAAATGGGATAGTTTGATGGTGCATCATAAAAAAAAGTGGTTCGTTTTTTATTTTATTTTTACTTATTGAGATATCGGAATTACAAACCTTTGAGTCAGAGACTCCTTTGCAAAGGCTCCATGTCATGAAAGTACAAAACAAGAGAAATGGACAATACTATGAAAGGTATTACAAATGAATGCAGAGGGTAAAACAACCCAGAGTCAAGTATGGTACAAAGGTAATGCGCAATACATTGAAAGGTATTTCATCTCAATGCAGAGGGTAAAACAACCCACAGTCAAACATGGTACAAAGGTATCAAGCAAATTAAACTATTGCTTACATTCAAATTTCAAGGATGATACAAGGTTTCTTAAGCCAATGAAACAGATACTTAAGATAAAGGCACAATACATCAGAAGAATCAGAGTAGAGGGAGAGGAGAGAGAATGGAAGGTGGGGCAGAAGGCATAGAGGTTTGTCTTGGCACACCTGTGAAAGATGGGCTACCATGCAAGTGGACAGCTCAGGGGCAGTCACAGGTACTGGAGGTGAGTAGTTGCTCTCTGAGTTTGACTCTGAAATAACCAAGGTTCTGGACAGATTTGATCTTTAAGGTTGAAAACAGATTGATCAAGTAAATTTACATTTAGGAAATTAGAAAAATTATCACAGATACCCCATTAAGGAATGTCATCGAGGGGTAACTATTCCAAAAATATGAAGTGAATATGAACAAATAAAGTTAAATTACAATACTGCTAAATTGTGGAAGGAAGTATGTCCAATAATAAACATTTTCCAAAAATGACGCACTTTTGTTCAAGCTGTAAATGTATATCTGAGACCTGAATGTGTATGGGATGACTAAACGAGTTTATCCATCCATGCTTTATGAATTATGAGATGCCAGGTACCAGAGCAGCCCTCTGCTCTTCTCTGGGCCCTGAAAACATCAAAGAATGACCACGAGCTGGCAATAAATGAATGCGTGCTTGCACAGCATTCATTGAGACTTCTGTCAGGTGCCCAGTGACAGAGGAGAGTGGAGGGCTGTGCCTGTTGCCCGCTCAGGGTCGGGGTGGGTGGAAGAGGGGTTGTGGGACAGTACATACAGGGGTGGAGGTCCACTAGACACCAAGGAGTGGACATTTGGGGTAGATGGTAGGGAAGGGAATCCACTAGACACCAGGGAAATTTGTGTCTGTGTGGTGTCTGGAGATTGGAAGGGGTCCTTGGATTTCATTTGACAATGGGCCAGCAATTGGCCAGGCAGGGACCACTAGACACCATGGATGTTATTATATGACAATCAGGCTGGCACCCAGTGATCAGCAGGGAGGGGGCCACTAGACACCAGAGATGTTATTATATGACAGTTGGGCCAGTGCCTGGTGGTCGGGGGGGGGATCTTGGGATTTAATTTGACAACGGGAACACTACACACCAGGGTAATCCTGGATGTTCTTAATTTATATGACAGTTGGGCTGGCACCCAGTGATTGGTGGTGGTGGGGATTTAATTTAATATTACAATGGGTGACTGATCAGCTGGGGGGGGCGCTAGACACTAGGGAATTGAATGGGTTGGGTCCCAATCACCATTTCCAACTTCTCCTTGTTTTTGTTTTTTTTTAAGTGTAATTTGCACTTAAAGAAACTGCAAAGCAAGGGGAAGTTACAAATGGTGAGTTTTTACTAAACGGGCAACTTTGTGAAATGGCACAGAGATGCGAATTTGGCGGATTCACAGGAAATTCACCCCAAAATTAAAACTTTGCTTCATCTCTAGGCACTGGAATTGTAGGACAGTAAAACATGTCTGTCAAAACAAATGCAGCCAAGAGAGGAGACCAGGAGACAAGGGACAAAAAAAAATGAACACAAAATGCCCCTTACCATAAAAACCCAAGGGAACAACTACCACCAATAAAAGCCACTGTAGGGAAAGAGGGACACCTACTAACAACAGAAATTAAATTCACTTATTCAAGGCACCTGGCTTAGATAAAAATAACTATTAAGCCTGTTTTGAGCAATAGCACTCTGACATGGCATGTGGTCCCCATTCAGGCACTGTAAGAACTGCTAATGAGAGTTAGCTAGCAGGTAGGTCAATTTGAAAGCCTCATTATAACAAGCACAGATCTTTAAATTTAGGGGTGCTCCATGTCACCAGGTAGTCCAAATCTGCCTCAGAGTCATGCAGTTCCTCAACAAAAACAACAAACAATAGGTAGAAACTCAACAGCCATCCAGAGATGCTGCCACCCCTCAGTGATATAGCAGGAACTGCTGCATTCAGAATATGCATGTCCCTAGGGTTCTATGCTGAGGTCACAGCTTTGGTCTGTACCACTATCCATAGTAGGGGAGCCTATAACCCATTTGTACTGAAACACCCCTCTGTAGCCCAGGCTGTGCTGTACTCTGTTTGAAGGAAATGTGAACAAAATCATGTTAGATCACTTGGCCAACTCAAGGACCAAAACCACATCCAGAAACACTGCTTCATCCAGAGTGATAGAGATCATGCTCAGGTACGCCCTGGGAGCAGGAACATAAAGATTCACACAGGTAGGAACATGCACCCATGTGCTCCCCCTCTGATTCGGCTGCCTAACTAATATAGTGCATGAAGCACTGGGTTAAAATGGAACCTAGTGTGGGTACAATGAGCAGAGTGCAGGGCCACGGTGGAAAAAGGCAGGTGTCACCAAGTCTCAGAAAATGGCCCTTTACCAAGGAAAAGGTGCACAGATAAATCCTAGACAGTACACAGGCATGCCAAGGAAGCATGGGTCAGGAATTAGATGCCCCAACAAACACTTCACAGCCCAATAAACATAGCCCCGAGAAACAAGGCAGTGGTAGGACACTGAAACTTTCTTGTCAAAGGAAAAAAAATACAACCAAGAGATGAGACCAAGGTTTCAATTTTCAAAGCCCTGATATTGACACAAATGGCACCTTGCATCAATATCTGTGGCAATCCCAATTTTCAAAAGCAGGCTGCAACAAAAATGGGAGCCCTTGTGCCAAACCAACCCTGCACCACTCCTGTGCCCACAATGGTGGTGCACCATACTGGAAGGGGGCTTGTGCCACAACAGGTCTGCTGCATCCCAATATCTGAAATTTTTAAAGCCCCACTGTGACCACAAGCCCCGGCTGTGGTTAGACCACTCATGAGCTGGTCTAACACCCCTTGCACCAAGAAACATACACTTCTCTGTTCCAGTAAGGTCTGGGTGTCACAAAAGCACGGACCCTGTAGCCAGCTGCATGGGGCAGTGGGCAATGTCTGAGCATGACACACAGATGCCTGCACCCTCCCTACTGCTGTCTGTGGTGGCTGACAGGTGCTGCTGCCCCAGTAGTGGCCAGCCCCAGTGGTGGTGGGGTGGCTGGGATCCAAAAACTGGAGTAGTGATGTGTACCCTCATCTGCCAAAGCCACAGGTAGAGGCAGGTTCGTGCCATGGGTGAGGGGTGGTGGGTCACAAAAGCAGGGGGTATGGTTGCTTCTGGGTGCCCCATGAAGCCAAGTGGTCAGGATCCCCACTGCCGTGCTGTGTTGACCTGTGGGCTGCACCCTAGTTATTACAGGGTGCATCTGTGTATGGGCTAGATGAACAAATATATATGAACCCACACAAGAGGTTGCATTGCTGCTGATATGCTGTTGCTGTGCCTATCTGTGTCTACTGTACACACAAAACCATACACAGTGGGCTTTATTTACAACAGGCATGAGATGATAGCAGCCTCTGTCATTTCCCCCAGTACAGCATCCATTTGGTGCAAGGCTCAGCTTGCAGCAACTATGGGGACTTTGGCACTGGGACCCCTGTTGTATTAGAATGCTGTGCAGGGTCTATGGCACACCTGGAGTTTCCCACAAGTAGGAGTTTTGTGCCAAACTTGGCACAACTTGCTCTGATCTATGGGGGGGGGGAGAGATTGAAAATCAGGCCCCAGGAAATGAGGGAAAAAAACAATGAACGAGCAAATACAAAAAGCCCCTCACCTGCAAAATCCAAGGGAACAACTACTGTGTGTATATAAGCCACTGGACGGAGGGAGGGATGGACACTTTCTGTACTAACGGCAAAAATTAAATTCACTTATCTGAGGCACCAGGCTTAAATAAAAAGATCCAGTAGACCTGTTTAAAGTAAAAACACCCTGACAAGGCAAGTGGTCCCCATTCAGATACTGTAAGCATTGCTAATGAGATTTAACTAGCAGGTCAGTTAGTTTGAAAACCTCATCATAACAAGCACAGATTTCAAAATTTGGGGGTGTTCCTGTCACAAGGCAGTCTGAAACTGCTTCAGATTCACACCACACCTTGACAAAAACAACATACAATAGGTAGAAACTCAAAGTCTTCCAGAGAGCTCTATTCTATGCTGCTACCTCCTCAGTGGTATAGCAGAAATTGCTGTACTTGAAATGTTGATGTCCCTAGGGTTCTATACTGTGGTCACAGCTTGGAGTTGGTGCTGTATCACTATCCTGAGTAGGTGAGCATATCATTCATTTGTATGAAATTCCCCATTGTTAGTGTGGAGCTATAACAGAAAAATAACATTTGGCAGGATTGAACTCTGAAAAAGATATGGGGTCTGTGGAGTAATTTTGGTGCAGAAGGTGGGAGAGAAAGAACCTTTGGTGGATTTCACATTTATTCTCAACTGACATCAGTGGGTGTCATGCTACACTTTAATATATAGTGGAGTACAGACAGATTTGTGAGCGGGTGAGTGCAAGCAGAACTAATGGGGATGCCCTATAACTGGGGGCGTGCAAAATACAGTCAGAGGAAACATTAGAGAGCATTATTTAATACTGTACAAATAAGGTGATTAATCTGTGGAACAACCTGCATAGCAAAGGTTGTGAAAACTAGCACTGTTCAGTCGTTTAAAGAATTAGACATATTCCTGAGGAGGAATAGCATTGAGGGTTATGCAGCGTTAGTAGGGGTAGCATTCTGACAGTTAAGCCTGGATGTGTCCATACACAGAGCTATGTACAATGCAGTCACTGACCTGAGACAGAAGGGAAAAACAAGATGCATCTTAAAGAGCAGATTTCTAGTCTCTCTCCCCCCCCTTAAAATATACGTCAGCTTACCTGCCCCTTAATTAACTCGTGCATACAGTTTCATTTTTGTCTTGCTGTGTTTGTAGAAAAAACACTTGTAAAAACCCTCCATGGAGCTGGCAGCCAAAATGCTCCCTACTCTGCGTGGAGACACCCCACACTATGCGCTTTGCAATGTCAGTACCAAGAGCGGTGTGGGGCATGCTCCATAGAACTATAATGGGGCAGTTTTATCAGCTTTTTATACTTCAAGTGCCAATTTTGACAAAGGAGGGCCACCACTGAACTAAGAAGAACTTTATTCATTGAGTGATGGCCCTCCTTTTTCAAAATCAGCACTTAAAAGTATAAAAATAAAACCCCGGTAAAAACTGACCCATTATAGTCTATGGAGCATGCCTCCACATTTTCTTTGTACTGACATCAGAAAACGTGCTAGTGTGGCAGTGCGTTTCCACATACGGAAGTAGGAGTGTTTTGGCTGCCAGCTCCACAGAGGATTTTTACTAGTGTTTTTTCTACAAACACAGCAAGACAAAACTAAAACTTTATGCATGAATCAACTCAGGGTCAGG